>OZ020289.1:3192570-3473304 GCA_963971205.1 Aethes cnicana | reverse complement strand
GAGGAGGTTCTCAATTCTTCACAATCTTTTTTTAGTTATTTTATGTATGTTCCCGCCCGCGTGGGAACTATAGCCCAAACCCTCTCGTGATGAGAGGAGGCCTGTGCCCAGCAGTGGGACGCAAATAGGCAGTAGTAGTAGTATGTATGTTCACCAAAAATAAATAGTAAACGTGAACCGATTTCGATGTTTTTTTCTGTTCGAAAGGTGGTGCTTCCAAGTTGGCCACATATTCATTTGATTCAGTTCTGATTATGGAATCTATGAGAAAATGAGGGAACTCCTCAAAATTTGCTACCATGTAAATGATTTTGGTGTCAATTTCGAAGATTACAGTTTTTTTTTAATAAAAAAATAAAAACCTCCTTCAAACTCACGACAGTCAGCGAAGTTGGTGTCAAGTGAACCTACCCAAAGAAACATACATATAGAATCATATAGTGAACTTGACATTGACATCGCAGTTCGTCGGAGTTTGAAAGCGGTTTTTATTTTTTTATTTAAAAACATTCTTACTAATATTCGCTGTGTGCAAAGACAGTGGAGGGAAAGACGAAAACGATCGCAGCATGTGACATAGCTAAATATGAAAACTCTGACGGACACGAGTGAAGTGAACTATCACTGTTGCGTATTTATTTGCATTGTTTGTTACTCAATCACGCTACTATAAAGAGGCGTTATTACCATATTGGAACGTATTTTCTAATGTCAGTTTGCTCCATATATTTTGACATATTCTGTTAGGCACTGTTCGTCCATATGTTATTACATGTCAATGTCGACGACCTAATAAAAGCGTTGTAAAAAGTATGGTAAACCTATAGCTTGTCAACTTCGAGCCCGAACCTCCCTGGGGGTAAGAAACAGTCGGGCGGTAGGGTAGCACGTGATATTAATGACGTCATACCATACAGCACAGCTTAAATAAGCGCACGCCCGAGAAACTCTGAAAAACAGAACGGTGGCGTAGGGGATTCATCATGAATGACATCTAACTCTACATATCTCTTTCATCCTTTCGTTTAAATTAGTTCGATTGGAAAGAAAATAATTGTCAAGTATCATCCTCTTTCTTTTTGATTCTATCATAGAGTAATGTCATATCTAGGCACGCTTATATTAGCTAGTCTGTCCTTTTCTCAAATCGACTTTTTTATTACGAATGGGCTTGCATTTACCCCTCATCATCATCATTTCAGTCGATAGACGTCCACTGCTGGACATAGGCATTTACCCCTAATCATACCTAATGGAAAGTAATGATAGGGTCTAAGGTGGAACACACTTAGCCAGAAGATGCCTATTCACTTTAGACTTGAATACACCAAGATTATAGGAAATGGGAAACACAAATGCAGGGAGGGAATTCCAAAGTTTTCATGTGATCAGGTTGTAGATCATTTAAACATCGGCATTGTGTTCATTTAAGGTCGTTCTGTATACATAACTCAATTTCGCGTTTTTTTTTTAATTTAGTCATTGATACTTTCATTCTCAGCATGCGATAGGAATCCGGCGTAAGTTATACATACTTGTCAGCTAACTATACTGATTTTATCTTTATGTTAATTTTCAGTGATCTGCGAAGACGGCACGTTCCACAAGTTCACGTTTTCCGCCGAGGGCAACTGTCACCGCACCGAATTTGAATATTTCATGCAAGTGAGTTGATTTTTACAAATATAAAAACTACAGGGCGTTTTTTCAACTGGGACATTTAGAGAAACACTCTATATTATGCATAAAAAAAAACGATGAAACATCTCAATTTTTAAGGCACTCACATATGCTTGACGAAATATTTGTTATTCCTAAATTTATTTTCCCAAAAAGACATGTTACGTAAGACAATTTCTCTCTATCTCCTATAGATTGGGATTTAACCTAACTGTTCCTGTATTAAAAAACACCGTATTTACTACAACAGCCTATTAATGACCTATAGTCCCCACGCGGGCCCAGTGCGGATTGGGGACTTCACACATATCCTTGAATTACCTCGCAGATGCGTGCAGGTTTCCTCACGATGTTTTCCTTCACCGAAAAGCTCAGTGGTAAATTCAAATTGAATTTCGCACATAAATAATTTTAGAACCCAAGACCCTCTGCATGAGAGGCAGTGGTCAAACCACTAGGCCACCACGGCTCTCCGTACCGCACCGTATTTGCATCTGGCATATAGACAAAAAAAGCTCCACAGTGCAAAGCAATAAAAGGACTATCTTACTTAGACTGACTGAAAGTCACCGCGAGTAAATCCCCCGCTAGAGGCGCTTGCTGTCCTCCGGGGTCCAATGTTGCCAATTTAGCACATTATGTGCCATATTACACGCTAAATTGGCAACACTGAGGTCTCCGAAACGTCAAATGTCACAGTGACATTGACACTATTGTATGAAATGACAAAACGTTGACTTTGACAGCCACCACCTTGCAGATAGTGGCGGCAACGAGTGAGCACGAATACAGTGGCCCTCAAAGCATTGGATTGGATTATGCCTATTTTTTTTTACTTCATTGTTGCCAGCTGAATATTTTATGGCGAGGTTATACATAATTCCTGGACGAGGTATACTTTAATTATAGTTTTTTTTCAGGTGGGTGACGACGACGAGTTTCTGCAATGATATTGTTTGTATAAAAAATCCAGAAAATGCGTACAGTTCTTTAAAAAAGTGACTATAATAAACTTAACCAAAGCCCCGGAAGTGTTTGAATAATGGATCACTCGGTTTTCCACAGGCTCCAAGTAGTTCCATGTGTCGCGTGTAACTTAATTTTTTTACGAATTACAGTAAACTAGTAGGTTTGTTTAGTAGCTTTTTTTTATCTTATTCCATAATCTTCTTGTAAATAAATCTTTGATATAGTTTAAGTTACATTTATTTCCAAATTACCTATAAATTATAATAGATATATCGTACTCTGTAAACATTCTAAATAATAAATAGTTATATAATTGTTTGTCTGGAATTCACGCGTGAGGTTTTTTATATATTAGAAAAGAAGAAAACCTTTTGTGTATAATGTATAAACATTAATGTGATCTAGGTCTTTCATATTTAAAAATTAAGGTAGTATTGTTAAAAGACAGGCCCTATTGTTTTAGTTATGGCAATAAACAATGATGTATGAAAGAAATTAATGTATGTACATTGATATTGCCATATCTATTTTCAAATAAGTCGCTTGATTTGATGCAATAATTATTAAGGTATTTATCTCATTTTGCTCCAAAGCGAATAAGTCAACTGTTAGGTTGGTAAAAAAATTAAAAATGATATTTTTGTACAATTAGATTGAGGGTAGTTTTAATGTTAATGCACGTTCAAATGTATGCGCTCTTTTTTCGCCCGTTTAGTTTAAAGGGTCGTATAGCTTCGTGTAATCAGTAAAAGCGCTATTTAAATTTAGTAGTGACGTAGATTTTACTAATATAGTGATTCAAATGTGGCCACAAAGGGCAAAAAAGCTAAAATCATTATATTTTCATGAAGAGTACTTTTCAAATACTTTGCAGTTTTCAGTTAAAATGTAATCGTTAATTTTATTTATATCGCACCTAGTTTCAAAATCAGTGTCATATAAAATCAGTTTATACTATATTTTGTGTCAATGAGCATTGTTTTTGATTATATCGCTCAATTTGTAATTGTACCTTCTTGCATTTGCTCATTTTAGTAACGTAATGGGGTGAAATATTTATATCAAAAATGTTTTAACCTTTCAGTTGATAACTATTTAATTAAACCCTGTTACTATATTTTTATTTTCTTGAATGAACATATTTAATTGTTATTTTTTAAACATTCTGTGGCATGTCAACAGAGTCCAACTTCAAGTGATTATTTTGTCACAGTGGCTGCGTTCCGAATCGCGCTCAGAGCACTTACAATACCTTGCATCCTTTTTCCTCTTGAAAGTTGACTCCTAAGAGGAAAAGAGATGCAAGGTGCTGTGAGCGCACTGAGCGTCATTCGGAACGCAGCCAGTAAGTACCTATTTTTATTTATTTAATAAAAAATGTTATAATGTGTTGATCGTTCAATTTTAATTCCACGATAAATGCTCTAATGTTTATATTTTATTTGAACGCAACATAATATGTTTATAATAATTCTAAGTCTATTATTGTAGACATGGTTTTCGTCTATGCACAACCCCAATAAGATTTGTAACTATGTAAATATTTTAATTGTGACGTTTTATTATAGTTTTTATACGACGATAAAGAGAAATGTTAACAAAATGCGAATTCATGACAAACGGCAATTTAATACCTAACAACTTTGAAGTCTTGGAGCATTTCGCATTATGTTGGCAACCTTTGATGCTTTTTACCCACTTGATGGTTTGATATGATAGCTTCTGCGACTTCGAATTCGTGACCTCTGTGCTGGGTTTTATCTAAAGTCAGAGAGAAAGTAATTTCAGTAAATACCCGAAAAAGGAACCTACGTAATAAAAATGGTCACTAACAACCTTTATTTGAAAACTGCAATAACCACATTAAAATGGGGCTACATTAATGCTATTATGCTGCTAGTGTCATAATTTTTATAAATGACTGGCCAGTGAAATAACATATCAAACAAGTATATTAATAACAAGCTACAATCAAAAAAACTTTTGAACGAGGTTTTGAACGAGTCCAAACTCGATGGGTTTGTGTCGTTTAACTGCCGAGTTCCTATGGCCACCTTCCGGTTCCATCATCAGATCAGCTCCATGTCAATAATTTTGCATTGTCATCCGATTTACACATGCATGTAAAATTTCAGCTCAATAAGCACCGGGAAGTGGATCAAATTTAACTTGCAAGATTTGATTACAGACAGGCAAACATTGGAACAGGTGAAGCTAAATAAAGCTTGTGAAAAATAAGATGTATTAAGTGTGAAAGATGTTCAATTATCTGGAAATTGAGAGTAATATAATCATTTTAAAACCGCTTTTTTAATTGCTTTTTCTAGTATTTAGTCAACCTAGAAAAAAAGAATTTACCAACCAATGTTTTACCTGACAATTTTTTTTTCTAATGCTTCTCACATGCCCTTGTAAGATCCAATTTGATAAAAATAAGGCAATTATATCTAACTAGCCAGTCATAAATTCGAAATTTGAATGAATATAATCAATAACTTTTTATTATAAATGCTATAGAAAGAGCACAATGTAAATATGAATATGGAGTGTTGAGATGACACTTAATTTTTTTACAAAATTGCATGCAACAGGGACTCCACTGTTTTTGTACAAAAAGTAATTAGCATTCTGAAGGGAAATATGTCCGAATAGGTTTATTTTGAAAATTCTAAAATAAAATTTTCTATACATATTGACACTGATTTTTTTTAACCATCCTTTTTACCTTTTTCCGATAATAAATGAAAAATTACATTGAACTAAATTTTATTCATAACAACAATAATAAAAAATAATTACACTATTTACAATAATAAGGATTCACTCGCTCTGTTGTTTCTTGCGGTCAAAGGGATCACTCCAGACTTTCATATCTGAAAAGCAGAATAAGAATATTAAGACACTTGAGTGAGACAACAATGTGATAATAATAAATTGGTCTTTCATACTAATTATTATACTTAAATGCAAAGGTAACTGGCTATCTGTTAACTCTTCACGCTTTTGCAATGCCTTGTCAAATACAAAAGCCGTTACTCACACACCTAGGGTGGCTGACATCTAAAGCGAATATGGATCTCACTCATACGTATTTAACCTCTGTTGTAGGCCAGGATATATATATATATATATTGGGGGGGTTTTGTAGGCCATATGTGTGTCACCTCGACCATAGCTGATCTTTTGTGACGGCCCTTTTGTGTTTTGTTATAATTCACCTGTGATACCCGTTGAGTCCAGGAATTTCCAGATTCTTTGGGCGGTGATATTTTGTACCTCTTTTGGGTGCATTATATGCCTCCCTAGGTAGATACTACGCTTTTGCATGAAAGGTCCGCACTCACAGAGGATATGCAGGGGCGTTTCCTCTGCTTCGTGGCAGAATCTGCACGTTGTGCCTTCTTTCATTCCCATTTGGGCTAGGTGTTTGTTCAGTTTGCAGTGTCCAGTCAGGCTCCTGGTTACTGCACACGTTTTATATCTTTTGAGACGTAGTATCTCTTTAGATAGTTTTGTCGCATAGCCCTTAATTAGAGCTTTCGAGTGTCTTTGTCCAGGTACAGACTTCCACAGCTCGGTAGCCTTCGATTTGTGTTCATTTTCGAGAATTTGGTAAGCTCCTTGTTTGGTCACACCACAGAAAGGTTCGGGGCCAACCTGGGGGTTGTCGGCTCCGTTTCTGGCGAGCTCGTCCGCTTTCTCGTTTCCTTCTATGTTGGAATGCCCAGGGACCCATCTGCATAGGCCAGGATGCATATATATGTCGTAGCACTCATAGGCGTTGGACGCCTGCGGTGCCGATATATGCGTTGTTGGCATATCTCAATTTGGCATGACAGTTTACTAACAAATTATGGATTACTGGGCTGTGATATATATATACATTAATTTGAATAAATACAAAATATAAGTTTGAATACTCACTTCCTGGTTGAACCTCTTCTATATTGATATTTTTTCTGCCCTCCTTCTGTAAATTTTCTGCAAAAAAAAAAAAAGTTGGTTACAAATTTAACATGATGTACGTAATGATTATCAGTATCATTATTAGTCATAATGCTTCAAGAAATCAAAACAAGAATGAATGCTTCAGGCCAGAAAACACCAGCTATTATAAAAGTAAACCGGGCTTTATAATATGAAAATAGCTGCAAATAAGTTTTACCAGGTATGAGACCTAGCCTAGATCGATTTGTCGCCACCAAAAACAACCATTTTAAAATTTCGCCCAAATCGTTGAGACGTTTCTGAGATCTCTTGAATAACAAATAAAGTCAGATAGCTCGTTTATAGTAAAAGATAAGATAATATAGCACGACACAACTTAGAAGGCGCGCGGATTAAGCAATAACAGACTCTGCGTCAACGGCTTAAGTGCTTCGCCGCACGCCTTCTAAGTTGTGTTCTGCTATACATTGACTGATAAAATCCACTCCAAAAGTACAGGTCGGGGCACGGACCTTGAGCGGTGAGCGAAATTAGAGGAGATTTCTGCGCATGTTTTCGACTGAAGGGCCGCGCGAAAGCTTTGTCGGGCGCGCCGAAGCGTGCGCGCACGACAAAGCAATTATTATTACAATAAAAAAAAAGTACTATACCAAAATACTTACTATATTGGCTTGAATCCATCATAGGACTCAAGGCAACAGGGTATAAAGTTAAACCGACCAGTCCTACAAACCCGCCGATAAAGGCGGTGTACCGCCATCCTTTCAACAAGGCCATTAAAACTCCAATTGGTTTTTCATTTATATACGATCTTTCTATTTCAAAAATTTGTAAATGAAATAAATATGATTCGCTCTGTTTTACAACTTCTCAGCTGGCTGACTGTCATGTCAATGCCATAGAAGCACAAACTACTAAGGCTGCGTTCCGAATCGCGCTTAGAGCGCTCACAGCACCTTGCATCCTTTTTCCTCTTAGGACTCCACTTTCAAGAGGAAAAGGGATGCAAGGTGCTGTGAGCGCTCTGAGCGCGTTTCGGAACGCAGCCTAAGAGATACTAATAGAAGTCACATTTGACAATGACATTTCGTAGACATTTCTTTGGGTTTGTACCGAATCACACGTTACGCTCACAGGGCTTTGAGCTAGTTTCGGGACGGTACGAATATAATACACCCTTATCTATTTTTTGAGATAATGAGAGATTAATGAATTTCATGAGGGTTCCCTAGCTAAAATTAAATATGGGTAATAAAGGTGTGAGGTGAGTATCTTCTATATAATTTTTGACGTGATAACGTCTTGTAAATTGATGATCGCCGGCTGCGCCCACGAAAAATGTATGTCTTACTTAATGGAACATATTCATTAATGATTTCTTATGACCGACTTTATAGACAACCGATTTTTTTAAATATTTTATTTATAGGCGTGCTCGCAGCGCTCAGGGAAATAAATGAATGTCGTCATACTGGTCGGTCAACGATAACGTCATCAGTAGACGCTCACAACGGGTCCGTTCCGAAACACGCTCACGACCGTATGAGCAGTATTTTGATTCGGACCGATCATAAGCACGCTCGCAGCGCCAAAGCTAGTTACTGCCAAACTTTTTTTAATTAGGTAGTCATGTCCTGTCAAATATCACATTGACGTTTGCACTGACAGCGCCCAAGCCCCGCAGCGTGAGTGAGCGTCGATCGATTTCCTGAGCGCTGTGAGTGCGCTCAGTGTCTCGATAGGATAGGCTACTATCTATAAGGCGGTGGCTGTCAATGTCATCGTTTTGTCATTTCTTACAATAGTGTCAATGTCACGGTGATATTTGACGTTCCGGAAGCCCCAGTGTTGCCAACTTAGCGTAATATAATGTGATAAATTGGCAACATTGCACCTGGCAGGACAGCAAGCGTCTCTAGCGGCGGATTCATCCACGGCGACCCTCATTAAGAGTCACACTGTCGAATAAAAAAGGCAGCGTGCAAGAGCGACGGAAATGAAATCCATTATCCATATGTACCTACATACTTATCATAAATGCGAAAGTAACTCTGTCTGTCTGTTACCTCTTCAGGCTTAAACCGCATTAGGTACCGATTATGATGAAATTGGGTATGGAGATAGTTGGAATTTTATCTTGTTACATTCAGGATTAGATCGGGTAAACACCGTTCATCGTCATTTCACCCCAACACCGATTTAATTGATGCCACCCGCATCTAACTGGTTCCCGCGACGATTAGGTCAATATGTAAATACAAACCTACTAGAACTAAATAACACTACTTATTCACACATTCCGTTCAGCCTATAGTGGTTTGAACTACTGCCTCTCATGCATATGGTCGGGAGTTCGGATCGGGCTCTCACCTTTTGAGTTTACTTAGATAAGTATTATGTGCAAAATTAACCAAGAGTTTTTCGGCGAAGGAAAACAACGTCGTGAGGAAACCTGCAGGCATCTGTAAAGTAATTAAAGGATGTATGTGAAAGTCCCCAAACCGCACTGCATGGATCAGCGTGGCGTGGGGTGGGGACTATAGCCAAAACCCTCTCGTGATGAGGGTTGGCGTATGCCTATCAGTAGGACGCAAATTAATAGCTTGTTATGTATGGTGGTCGTATTCAAGTATAAGAATGTAATTATATATATGAGTGATACGTAATAGTGATTGGTAAGTGTCTTTGCTAAATTAAAGAGGTCATGTTAATCTAAGGCAAGGGTGGTTTAATGGGTCGGGTTTATGATAACACTGATAACTGATAAATATATTGGTCATCCAATGAGTAATGCTCATTA
Organism: Aethes cnicana; assembly: GCA_963971205.1. NCBI lineage: Eukaryota > Metazoa > Arthropoda > Insecta > Lepidoptera > Tortricidae > Aethes > Aethes cnicana. The sequence goes on along the minus strand of OZ020289.1, from coordinate 3,463,907 downwards.
GAAATGTCATGTTAAGTATTACTGTTCTTTATTATTTACTAACGATATTATACTCATCGGCGGCATAAAAGAAAAGGTCAACTCATGCGTTCCGCAATGATTCATTCATTGTATGTAAGTAAAACATTTATATTAATGCTTAGTTAAATTACAATTTGTTGATAATTTTCTTGGCTTGCTTGAGTTATGAATCATGGTGTGTCTACCTCGCAAAATTAGTCCTAGTTGTCCGCACCCCGTTGTTCGCACTTCCGAACTGGGAAAGAATTCCCGTAGTTTGCAGTGCGAAAGAGTTGATATTAGCTGTGGAGATTCAAATAACTAATGTGAGACGATACCTTGTCAACAAACCAACTTAGTGTCTGCCTTGTTTTGAGCTCGTAACCTATTTAGGGTAGGTATCGTAGCCATGTGGTTAAAACAGAAACGTATAATTTCGTCATGTCCTTCATGATTTTACGCATAATTCAATTTAATTTAGGGGAGAGGGGGGCAGCTATCACTGAAGGCAGCTTAGAACAAATGCGTTTAAAGACGTATTTTTAGTGCGATTATGGTCCAAATCCATTTTTTGGGCTCGCAACACTGACCCACACAACTGTCGCTTGACAGATTTGACGTTTGACAGAACATGAACAAACCAGTAGCATATTTTGATTTCGATGTCAACTGTTAGCGGTTTTGCTCCCCGTGTCTAAGGATTTTCAGGCTGTATTTGAAGGAAGCGGTAAGTGAAACTTAATTTATTCGATAGTACAATGAATTAGCTTTAGTGACAAAGAATAAACAATCAGAATTTGCAATTGTTTTGGAAGATATCGATGTTTATTTTTTTAAATAGGTGTTGGGGTAGTTTTGAAAAAAAATTAGGAGGCAGTTTTGATTAGCAATCTGTTCAAAACTACCCCGGTCATAAGAAATGTTCATATCTGCCCCGATATAAACTGACATGTAGGTACGTAAACTCAAAATAATATTATCTTAGTTATTTTAGTAAATGCTCATAACGCATTTACATACATACATACATAATATCACGCCTTTTTCCCATAGGGGTAGGCAGAGACCACTTCTTTCCATTTGCTACGACTCTTGCATACTTCTCTCGCTTCTTCAACTTTCATCCCGTTCCGCATACATGCTCGTCGGTTTAAAGTACTTTTGACCTGGCCTTTAATCAGATTGTCCTGAATTTGATCCAAGAACATTCGCCTCGGTCTTCCGCAAAACGCATTTACCTGAATTAATTGGTCTAGCAAATCACGTCAGTAGAAAAGGGCGCGAAATTCATAAGAAATGTTCATATCTGCCCCGATATAAACTGACATGTAGGTACGTAAACTTAAAATAATATTATCTTAGTTATTTTAGTAAATGCTCATAACGCATTTACCTGAATTAATTGGTCAAGCAAATCACGTCAGTAGAAAAGGGCGCGAAATTCCTATGGGAGGATATCCCTTCGCGCCTACACTTTTCAAATTTGCCGCCTTTTTTTACTGACAAGATTTGCTTAAACGAGTATGGTAGTCGATTCTATTGACTGTTTTTCTCTCGTTTTATATGATAAAATGAAAATTCTAATTAGATCATTTTATATATTTTTATTTAACTACAACTAAAACATAATAAATACTGAATCACTATCCCCTGTTACATTGTTGGGGTAGTTTTGAACAATAGTGTGTGCAAAACTGCCTCAAGGGGGCAGCTTTAATAGAATTTCAATACTTTACAAAGGTACCCTCCTGAGGTACCTTTGAACACTACAAAAAAACATTTCTGGTCAAAAGTACCCCCACATAGTTATAACTGCAAATTATATGAGTAAAATGTTAATACGACCATTTCTAGTGACTAACTGTACTAAGGACAGGTAAAAAAAACACGTATATCTCGATATTGTTGCCTTACAATCTAGATTTCAAATCTGCCCCAAGTAAATTCAAAGCTACCCACGCTTGGGGCAGTATTGAACATTATTCCTTGAGTTGTAAAATTCTGAATTGTACCTTTGTCTTTAGCTTTGGACATGTGCAAATGCATTAATTACATAGGTTAATAACATACGTTGTTGTGTAGAGGCTTAAAACTGGTTTTTATGGGTAATATTTTGAAATACGTCAAGGAGTATAAAAAGTGTACCAGGCTGCCCCCCTCTCCCCTATTTACCACTGAGATTTTCGGTGAAAGAAAACATCTTGAGGAAATCTGCACGCATCTGCGAAGTAATTCAAGGATGTGTGTGAAGTCCCTAATCCGCTCTGGGTCCGCGTGGGGACTATAGCCCAAACCCTCTCGTGATGAGATGAGAGGCCTGTGCCCAGCAGTGGGCGTATAGGCTGTGGTGGTGGTGGTGACTATATGGGCCCTGTACCGATGGTTGAAATTTGAGAGGCAGGATAGGGTAGGTGGGTAGGTTTTATTGGCTTTGATATTATTAGTAGATATTAAGTAAGTTACTTTATAGGTGCTTTGGCGCTGGCTGTAAATCTGTAAATGTATGTTTTATAAATAAATAAATAAATTATATAACGAATCATTGTATTAGGTATTTGGAAGGATAAACTAGGTATGCTTACACATATTTTTTATACGGGCCAGAAATTGGGATGTCTGGGATATTACTTAGTAATTTAATACCTAGCATGTTTTAATAAGCTTTTTTTTCATTATACAAAAATATAAAGTTCTATAAATGTAATTAATCACTAATCTCACAGGTTATTATCATTATTACATAAATTAACAAGTACGAGATTCTATTAAGAACTATCCTAAGCATGCTCGTTATCGTACTGGGGCATGTGAAATATGCAGGTAAATGCTGCTATCTTATCGAAAGCACGCTAAGTAAGTTCGTTTACTGAGATTTCATTGTCTAGACCATCCATTAGCGATGGGTTGTCCCAGGCAGTCGCCCCTTCTTCCAGTAATTGAAGTAACTTGGCGTAAACAAGCTTCGGCGCGTCAATGGCCCACAGAAAATCAATATGGTTGAATTCCTTCAATGGCACTATGTAATGTTCAATAGGATTCGGCAGCTGAACGTATAGTTTAGTAACATCAGCGTCACTGGCCAGCCAATCGTTATCTGCGCCGAACAATGCTATGGGAAGCGTAATTTTATGCAGCGGATAAGAAGGAGGACTTGCTGTTCCGTATTGTCTTAAGTTACCCTCCGGCCCATAATCAAATTGCTGAAAACTTCCCGCATTGCGAATTTCCTGAGCGTAGTGCACCAGCGTCCTTGTCGACGCGCCAGCGGGAACGTGCCCTAAGATTACAGGCAGCAAAGTTCGGTTGAACTGCTTCTCATCGTGTCCACAAAGAACAAACAATGAATTCTCGCAAATCGCTTCTTCGTAGTGATTTATTTCACAGGCATGTTTTGAGAGCCATCTCAAAACAGCGTTCTGTGGCAGAAACTCGTTCTGGCCCAGAAGTTTGAGTAAATATTCGATGTTGTCGGCAAATTTAGCTAGGAACTTTATTGGACTTTTGACGTCGGTCATAAACGCCACAGGCGCTAGGGCAAAGCCTGCTCTTAAAACTTTATTGTATTCTGTTTTGGTGGACAGCAAGGCGAACAGCACGGTGGTTCCCATTGAGTGACCGATATAATTGATCTTGATGTCCCGACCCTTGGTGTCCATTATGTGGTCAATCACGGCCGGAAGATCATGCTGGCTGACTTCGTGGAATGTAAAATTCCAGAAAGCGAAACTATCAATGTTATAAGATATATGGGCTCTGGAATACGTATTTCCTCTGACGTTTGCCATCCATACATCATATCCCGCATTCGATAATATGTACGCTAGACCCTTTTCTGGACCGGCCATTATCCAATCTGCAGAGCTGCCGAGTAAACCGTGATGAAGCAGGACAGTTTTGCGTGGAATCGTTTTATTTGTCGATGTTTTGGTGAAGGGGATCCTGTGTACAGTGAGGATGTACCCGTCATCGGTGACCACCGTATGAGATTCCGAAGCATATCCGTGTAGAGCGATCAATTGAGGCGTCGTCATATGAATTGTAGGATCATCGTGCAAACATTTATAACCCATTTTTACCGGTGCGATGGTGTCGAATATATTCTCACCGGTCGAATCAGCGCGTGTAACATATTCTTTGAATTTCCGTTTTATTATCTTCTGCTCATCGTTCTCTTGTAAAGAGTTGTCAAGGCTCCGACTTGTTTCGCGTCCGAAGTATTTGGTGAATTTGCTTTGTACGTTTTCTACGTAGTATCTTCTCATGGCGCGTCCTTTTGATCGAACATAGTTGGTGATTTGGGAAGTCTTGTTGTTGAGGGCTTCAAAGAGGTTGGGGAACAATTCTATGTTGCGTGTCTCGCCACAGTGGAAGAGCACGAGCGTAAACACGACCAAGACCGGGAGTCTCATGGTGCCGGCACCCGCGCGCGCGAGTGACGAACTGAAACGACTGATGTCGTCCGAACGTAATTTATTCTAGTGCGGGGTCAAGCGGGAACTCGATACGCGGTGAACCCGCACCGCAACGTTTATAAACACGTATCTATGATTCACAGTTTTAGTCAGGGTAAAGTGCAATTATACGCGACACGGTTAATATTAGCGCTTACTTGATTTGTTGTTGTTATAGAACTAGATGGCCTACCTACCTAATAGTTAACTAACTAAAACAGTGAAAACAAAATGTATAAAACCGCAGAACAAGCGATAAAACCCGGTCTTAGAAATAACGATCATCAGTATTTTTAAGAGAACTAACGATATTTAGCTGCTAGTATTTATTACCTTACCTATTCATTTATAGGGCTGTCTATGGAGGAATCCGAGCGTTCAGACTGACAAACCATCCATAATATACATACTTGTGAAGGAGTATTTAAAAACGAAAGAGCTTTGCTTATAGAAGTTGATCGAAAAAAGATACCGATTTGTTTTTACCTCGCACCTTATCAGCCATATTTAGACAAAATACACTTTAGGTACCTACTTACTAATTATCTATCATTTAAACTTGGGTTGGCTTTGCCTCAAATAACAGACGAGAGTGCATACCTATGGTAAGTATATATTCCTTTTTATTTATTTATTTATTTATTGAGAACAAATACAATTGAATGAATAAAAATAGTCCCACAAAACTGGAGTACAGTTTGACTGCGGGATCAGGAATATTAATAAATTATACATTAATATCTTAGCCATTAGCCTTAGGCCGTATCGTCAACTACTATAAAGCTTTTATAATCCAAACAATATGTTTCATTTTGCTTTGGCGTACCTTCAATTTTATCTTATACCTTGCTGAATTTCGGAAAAATCTCGCGGAGTTTTTGTATATTGTACCTATATATAAGAAAAAAACAGCTACCCATATTAAATGAGCTTGGTTTCAATTAGAGAGGATGTATAGAGTGATAAATCGCTATAGATAGCTACCTTTAATAAATAGATTTTATATCATCACATAATTCTTGAAAGTTTGGTAACTTCCACTGAATAAGTTCTTTTTCTAAATCCGCCGCAGTAAGTGTATCAAACGTTTCCGCATCTAAAACAAAAACAGATGCTTATTATTTTACAAGAAAATCAACAACACAAAATAGGCGAATGTATAAGAAGTCAAGTTGCAAAAAAATTGCCCACGCAATCCTATATCCTATTCTATACAATATACAAATATATAAAAATACAATAGGTACAAATATTTCTCGTTTAAACTATGTATCTCTCTCATGTCTATACCACGTACGTGTCGTGTGGTCTACGATGTATGTGTCTCATATCATGTCTCTAATCGCGTGTACCATTAAAGAGTAACTTTTGGCTTGTAATTTTGCGTAAATTTTGAAAAACTGCTATATCTTTAACTTGCCACCCACGCCATCTATTGACTTAGAGGCTACATAAAACCGTGAGTCTTCACCTTAAACGAGCAATATTTTCGGTCTCATATCTGACAAAACCCTGAGGATACGAATATACCTACATAGAGTTTTCTTGAAACGAGCATGTATCTCTCTTGTGTAATTGTTTTTTGGTGTTTAATAAAGTGTATTTGTATTGTATTGTATCTCTATACACATCTCTTAGCACATTATGTGCCATTATACACGCTAAATTGGCAACACTGAGGTCTCCGGAACGTCAGAAGTCCTGTGCGTAGAATGATGGACTTCTATAATAAACATTTCCACGATCTAGATCTTTTCGCTAATGAGGCTCATGTTTATCGACAAAAATATTTGGATGTCCTTGTAAATTTAAATATTGAGTAAGTTAATAAAACGATAGTATAATCGATTACTCATTATATTGTTGGATTGTAACAAATCATGTGCAAAATTTCGATAGTCCTTTATTTATATAAAAGTACTATTTTCACTTAAATGCCTCACTAGTACTAAGTCGTACAAGTAGCTACTTGGCCTTAATGTACTTACATCAAGTTTTTATTTGATATTTTAATTTAATCCATAGCTCCTACTATTTACTATTTAGTAATAATTAACATGTGGTTTACGGTGCTGGTTACACAATATCTATACGTAATAATATCAATCTGGTTATCAGTTATCAACTGTTGTAACTGTTTGTATACCCAAATAAATAGAAAAAATATATATCACAGTGACATTGACACTATTGTATGAAATGACAAAACATTGACATTGACGACAGCCATCACCTTACAGATAGAACTACTATAGTACCTACAGTAAACAGACAAGAAACTTACTGAACACTGGAAACCATCCACTCAATTCACAGGCAGCAACATTGAAAGATGTCAACTGTTTGACACCGGCTGTGCTTTTCCTTGGTGTGACCAGTACCCTCACTACTGCACCTTCACTTCCAGGTGCTACTGAGTTTCCACTAGTTATAACAATATTATGTCCTATTGATTTAGATAGCAAGTATTCTATAAGCTTGTATATATCTTTGGTTGCTTGAGGTAATGTTTCTTCAGTTACTTGAAAACATAGTGCAGGGACTGGATTATTTTGGGTGATGTACACTGGACCTTTTAAATTCATACATTCCTGAAAAATACTTCAATCATCATCATCATCATCACCATCATCATCATCGTCATCATCATCATCATCATCATCATCATCATCTTCATCATCATCATCATCCTCATGGGTTAATTTCAATAGTTGAAGGTAAACATTTAATAAGCACTCTAGTTGCGCCCTGCGACTTTGTCCGCGTGAAACATACAAAAATGATGATGAATTTTATTTCCAGTGTCCCTTTTTAATCAAACATTGCTATTATATAAATGAGAACTACATTCAAATCTAACCAGTAGTTATGGAGATTAACTCTAACAAACAGACTGAGCCAAAAAAAGAAAACAAGAGGCAAAAGATAATGATTATTTCATTATTATAGTTGGTTAGATAAGTAATTATTACTTAATAGGTATGTTTTAAAGTTAACTTACAGCAGTTTCAATATGTAAGGTCGTTTTCTCAAACAGTAAATGATAGTGCAAATGATTGACTGAAGCAAATGCACAGAGACTGTTGAAAACTACCTTAAGGTCACTGCAAAAAAATGCAGTTATTTACACAAGTTAAATTAAAATAAATCCAACCCTCACGCCAATCACACTCCTGACAATACTGTAGTAGCAATACTACTATATGTATTTCAAATATAAATTTAAGGTTATCTTAACTTAATTGCCTAAAATTAATATTGTTACCCTCTTCATCATTTCCAAACCATTCAGAGATAAATGTAACTTCTAAATCTTCTTGTCAATAAAAAAATTTGAAAATTCATGTCTACATGGGTTGTTGAAGTTTTAACTACAGGAATTAATTTATTTTTTAGCATGCTGGCAGTTGAAACTTTTAATAAGTAGTGCTCATATCCTGATATTCAAGTTTTAGGAGTTCAATGTGTTGCCACGATGTTTATAAAGTTTGTTCTTGAATTTTATTTTGTGATGAAAATCAGCCACTAATAGGCATTCAAACAAAACTTTTTTCTTTTCTTTTCTGTGCTCACCTATCGTTAGCTAAAAGCTTTATTTTAAGAACAAGTTTTAGGCTGTCTTCGGTCACAACTTGTGGCAAGCATTTGTTTACTGATGGACATACCAAGGTGTGGTACCGTGATATAGGACTCACATTCACTAAAAATGTGATAAAGTCTGTGCCTAGAAAAAAGTGAAAAATATTTGTTACAGGTTAAGTTTAGTGATCTAAGAATAAAAAATGCAGGAATTATTAAGAGCTACTTTACCACCAGTATCTTGAATGTTAAATATAATTTCTCTGGGTGAAGCCTTGTTGAAATTAAATTTATCATGATTAAACGGTTGTCGAATATCATTTATGAATTCTGGTGAACGTCGATTGCTACCTCGTTCTGTATTCAACTAAAAAGAGGTTACAAAATAAGTGCATCTATTAATGTTATTCCTTCTGAATAGTTAAGAAATTGCAGCCTTGGAAACTTATCAAATTATTACCAAAAGTAAATATTTGTCATCAATAATTCTTTCGCGTAAATTATTAACTTTATATCGGAAAACATTGGGTTGCGAATGTATTTCATCCCACTTAATTTTCAGGAACTGAATAAATTTAGGACTTTCTAAATTTATGATTTCCTGTTTATCATCTGAACTATTCACTGGTTTCATTATAGTTGCACCTTGCACTATAGAAATTATTGAAAATAAATCGTAAATAATCTCGTGTCACCTGAATAATCTGAGTTCTAACATGGCAATGACAACATAACTGTCAATCAAACATCCGTCCAGTGAGTTCGTTCCGAAACACGCTCACGGCGTTTACAGGCGTCCCGAATCAATTTTCACGCTCTCGACCGTTTGAGTGCATTTTTGATTCGGAACGATCATAAGCACGTCCACGGCGCCAACGCTAGTTGTCAAACTTTTTTTATTAGGGAATCATGCAAACATGCAATAAGTACATATTAGCTACGAAGAACAAAGATAGCCTATCAGCAGTTGTGTCATAAGGTTCGGCAAAAGTCAATATTCAGAACATGGCCGTTTTATTTACAGTGTAAACTTTGAAGATTTTACTTGTTTTTATTGAAACTGGCACACAGTTCCCTTGTACCACAACCCAAACAACTTTTGAATAAAAAGAAATAAAAACATTTTCACAAATTATCAGGTTTTATTCGATTGGGATTCAATGGATTATTTTCATTGTACAAAAGTAATATGTTTATTATTTTAGAAGTCATTTTTGCTGCATCATAGGAATTCATCTTTGATAACTTTCTATTGACTGCTCTGCCAATTTTCCCGTTTCTTGTATTATCTAGGCCAAAGGAATCGTTCTGAACTCCCTTGAACACATTTACTAGATTTTCTACAACAGAAGTACAAGTGTTGCTCGCTGTGGAGTTTTCATTTGTCTCATCATTTTCACTACTCCACTCATTATCTTCTTTGGTAGCGTATTCATTGACTTCCTAGAACATTGAGAAATAATATCAACCATAGTGCAGCATAGAGGCTCAAAAAGCTAAGCTTCAGAAAAAACAACCTCTGTTTGGACAGCCATAGCCACTTCAAATCTAATAGGACTAATCTATAAACTAAATTTATTAAGAGGTATGATTGGTTTGTTTCTTGCTTTGTAATGGTTAACTCAAAAACTCTTAACCCAATTTCAAAAATTCTTTTAACAATAGGAATCTACATTATTACATTGTTTCAGTAACATAGGCTATAATTCTATCGCATTTTTTCTGTGGGATCAGGACCTACATGACACAGGTTATACTTATGCCGAAAGAAAACATAATTTTGAATTAACTCCTAAGTATAACTCATTAAATATTGTTTTGTTTGACAATAAGTTTGCATTGCCTTACCATCTTATCGTCTCCATTTTCTTCACCAAAATTGTCCATTGATGAAGTAGAGGATTCTGCTTTCATTCTTCTATTGACTTTCATAAGAAACTGGCATGGTTCCCAAAGGTGCCAGTTGACTTTGTACTCCTGAAATCCATACTGATATTAGAAATGTGGAAGTAAGTGGACTGATTTGGATGAAATTTGGTATGGAGATAATTCAAGTCCCAAGGACATAGACTTTTTATCCTGGAATGCATAGTTCCTGTGGCAACGCAATAACTGAATTCCATGTGGGCGAAATCACAAGCAGAAGCTAGTATTTATATGTGTCTGAATTTTACATCCACTCTATAAATAATAGTACATTACAGACCTAGGGTGGTGGATTCGTAAATGTCCCAGATCGCAGGTTTCTGTGGCCCGAACAGAAGGTGAGGGCCATAAATATGCGATCTGGGGCTTTACGAATTACCGCCCGTGGTTTGTCAAAAGTTTTACCCTTCGGAACACAACCACTGCTGTTTGGCGGTAGGATAGCGAATAAGATGGTGATAGCTAACCGGACGGACCTTGCACAAAGACCTACCACCAGCAAATAAAAGATAGGCTACTTTTAACTTTTTATCCTAATACTCCCACAGGATCTGTTTGTTCCTATCTGTACCTATGTTAATCTTTGCTTTTTGATGACTGATATTTTCTCCGGTAACACCACAGCGCACTTCTAGCACTCAATCAGTAAGGATATTGGGAGTTATTAAAACGTAAACATCGTAGAGTGACAAACATACCTCACCGTCGTCTTTCATTCGACTGTTTGTTAATTTCCTCAAGTAATTCGAAAATGTGGACCGTATATTCGTCCATCGGTCCTTAACGGCTTGGCCCGTGAACTCATTCCCATACAATTCAGCGAATTCGGCATAAGTTTGGTCTCTGCATTCAACTGAAGTGTACTTGGGATGCTTTGGGTTCCAAATGTTTGGTTTACCTTGTATGTACTTTACTAACTTGAGATTCATTTTACGGGTCCAGAAGACCTTTTCTTTAGCAAAATCCGATATCATTTAGTTAATTCTGATATTTCAGAGCACAGTGAAGCGATATCAAAACAAAGTTGTTGAGTGGTTGTTGACTTGACGTTTTCTAGTTGACATGTGATGTGACAGAAGAAGTAAATTGCCAGCTATTAAAATAATAATTTCTCTGTTCGTTCGAGCCATCAATTAAATGTTGTCTTTGTATTTAATATATTTGCTTTTTAATTTAGTGAAATCATTATTGCGTTTTATGTTTTATTAGTTGCTTGTAAGTTGAATGATTTCGGGAATTTGCAATGATTTAATGTTATTCAATAAGAGTCAAAGTGTAGAAACAGTACCTCAAACAATCTAGACCTCAGGTGAAGTTTTAAAAGTTACGCGCCTTTTTTTTTGTTTAATTTACTTGCTTTGGTTTTCTGGTTTGAATTAAATAAAATTACGTCGAAACCACTTGTAAAGTCATTTAAAGAATTAAAAGCGGCATACGTTACTATACATACATACGTATAGCACGACAGAACTTAGAAGGCGCGCGGCGAAGCATTTAAGTCGTTGATGCAGAGTCTATTATTGCTAAATCCACGCGCCTTCTAGTTGTAAACCTGTGCATGGAGTACGATACGAAAATAGTGCACATTATTTTTGCGAAGATAGTAATAATCGTAATTTAAAGTAATCTATAAGTACTCAACGTCTCGCGTATTTTCATTAAAAGAGAACGACACGATTCATACAGTTACCTACTCATTATGATTGTCGACCATGACTGGGCAACGGTACCTACCCCGGATCGCGTTTGCTCTGCGCTCCGCTCAGTCGACAACGCGGCCTTAACCGCCATGGGTCGCTCCTTAGCGTTGAGGGCGTACACCCAAACTCTCGCGAAAAACGTACGATACTCATCCACGGGCTGTCCGTTTTCGAAACGACAGCGCTCCCAAATAGCTCCAACCGCTGAACTGAGCGAGGAGATTTTTGCCAATGCTAAACCTTATTCGGAAGTACCGGGGCCCAAGCCCATTCCTATATTGGGAAATACGTGGCGAATGGTGCCCGTTATAGGGCAGTTCGATATATCTGAGTTTGCGAAAGTGACTCAACATTTTTTGGATAAATATGGAAGGATCGTTCGTCTGGGAGGGTTGATCGGGAGACCGGATTTGCTGTTCGTGTACGATGCCGATGAGATCGAGAGAATGTACCGCCGCGAAGGGCCGACCCCCTTCAGACCTGCTATGCCTTGTCTTGTGAAATACAAGTCGGAGGTCAGAAAGGACTTTTTCGGGGACCTGCCGGGAGTTGTTGGGGTGTAAGTATTTCTATCAAGTTATTGAACTTCATGGTTTTGAATTTTGATTTTTGTAGCATGATTGTGTTTGGGCTCTGCTTTATTTATTTTTTAACATTAAGAGTTACCCTGGTTTGTACATTCAAATTAACGATTTAATTTTTATTTCAAGTTTCTCTTTGTGTAATAAAATAAATTACTAGTTTCTGCCCGCGACTTCTCCCGCGTGAAATTCGGTTATCGCGTTCTCGCGGGAACTACTCGTTTTCCGGGATGAAAAGTAGCCTATGTCCTTTCCCGGGACTTCAACTATCTCCATGCCAAATTTTATGTAAATCGGTCAAGCGGTTGAAACGTGAAGAGGTAACAGAGAGACATACAGACAGACAGAGTTACTTTCGCATTTTAATATTAATATGGAATTTAAACAGCTTTTCCTCCTCATCTTCGTATTAGATTAATAGCTACTCATTTTGAAACAAAATTCTAATAATTATAACTATAGGTACCACCTACCTACAATAAGTGCAATCTCATTTAGATATAAACATTAAAATGCCGTTAGCTACGTTTCAACGGTGAGTATACTTTCACTTTTCCGTGATTCATATCAAATGTACCTTTTAGCCGCGGTGGCCTAGTGGTTCGACCTACCGCCTCTCATGCAGAGGGTCGGAGGTTCGATTCCGGCTTGCACCTCTAAGTTTACTCGTGCGAAATTCAATTTGAATTTACCACTGAGCTTTTCGGTGATGGAAAACTTCGTGAGGAAACCTGCACACATCTGCGAAGTAATTCCAAGATGTGGGTAAAGTCCCCAATAGCCCAAATCCTCTCGTGGTGAGAGGAGGCCTGTGCTCAGCAGCAACAGTGGGACTCAATTAGGCTGTAGTAGTAGTACTAACGTACCTTCTGGGAGGTAATACGAACCTACCTGTTGGAGTCATGTTTGATACGGTAAAAAAAGTATTACTTAACTTTGGCAATTAATTACAGTCGGAATTTCAAATCGTTAATTCTGACTATTGGCCGGCCTGACATTTTTTTTTACTAGGTTACTTAATTTATTTTCGATTTTAATCTCCAAAGTTTGATTGGTTCAACTGTCGAAATGCAGGTTTCAAAATGTACTTCATGGTCCCCAAGAACAATTATTAGGTACGTATTAAATTTATTGTAGTAACTCTGTCTGTCTGTCTGTTACCTCTTCACGCTTCAACCGCTGGATGAAGAGGTAACAGACAGACAGACATACAGACAGCGTTACTTTCGCATTTATAATATTAATATGGATAGCTAGTTAAAGTTATATAATTATTAATTAAAAACTAGTTTCACCCATAGAAATCCCGTTCCCGTTGAAATATAGAAACCCCGTTCCCGTTGAAATATAGAAACCCCGTTCCTGTTGAAATATCAGGATAAAAAGTAATCCTATAATGTTACATATTTCCAGTGTCGCAAACGATCTCCATACGAAATTTCATCCAAATCAGTCCAGACGTTGCGACGTTAAAGGACAAACCACACTTTCACGTTTAAAATATTATTAAGTATGGATGGTCCCAATCACACTTAATAGTAATTGTGCAGTATGTAAGTACATACCTACATGCACTTAATTGGCCTTCCCTTGACATATACCGAGATGCAAGATGATGCACGCAACGAATTGAAATTATAAATCGGCATCTGCTATTCTGCATTCGTTAATAAATTTAGATTACCTAAACTACCTATTTAGAACTTACGCTTATTCTAAACATTGTTCAAGAACAAAGCGCCTAAACGGTTTTTAACACGCTTTTATTAGGTCGACCTGTATGAGATCTTCTACTATCTAAAGTCCCGCGCCTTCACATTTAAAAACGTTTCAGTGCATTTAAAAAGCACCACCAACACTCTCATCACATGTGTGCGCGCTGAGACAGCCATCAACTATGCGTTGAGAGTGTTGGTGGTGCTTTTTAAATAATAATGAAAAAAATGAAGCGTTTTGAAATGTGAAGGCGCGGGACTTTAGATAGTAGAAGATCTCTAACTATGTAATGGAATCTTGCAAGTTAAATTTGACCCACTATCCGATTTCCGATTGAGCTGAAATTTTGCACGAATATGTAAATCGCGTGAAAATGCAATATTATGATGACGTGGCGCTGATCTGATGATGGAGCTGGAAGGTGGCCATAGGAACTCCGTAATAAAACTACATAAACCAATCGAATTTGGGCTCGTTTGATTCGTCTTGAAGAGTGGATGAAGTATTTACAAAGAAAAGTACAGTCAGCTATAAAAGCGTATCCCAAAAATTCATTTTTTGAAAAACTTATTCAAAATTAACAGATAGAAAATGTAGGTAGTAAAAGTACTTAGGTACCTATCTTACTAAAAGAAGTGCCAATTCACAAAACTTACTTAGGTATATCTACATCTGTTTGTTCTCGACCGTGCAAGGAACCTGCTCGATGCAAAACAAAAACAAAGTGAAGTCATGATATGTAGTACAGGGAAAGTTGTGGGCAACAGGAATGTGGTGGATATTGTGGCTTTACAAGAAATACCGCCTCAGAACTATCAATAAAACAAGCGACTTACAATATACGTACATCGTAATGGTGGGTTTGTATATTTATAGGATAAACGAAGTAATAGAGACGAGTTTGAAGAAGGAAATATAATTACCTACTTAATACATTTTCGATTTCCCTTCAGATAGAATCCAACACCCGCAAACGCATACAACGACTTGACAATTAGGTACCTACTTACAACAACGTACTAATAGCCTTCGAGGCTATTAGGCTTCTTCGAGTATTTTTCCTGAAAAGCTCAATGGCAAATTCAAATTGAAGAAATTAAAATAATGAAAAAATCATCTCCGTATAAAAGAAGTCCCCATTAAACCTTCTATCTCCTAGTCTTTGTCCAGGAAACATCATATTGTTTTAACAAGTACGGGTAGGTAGGTAGATACTTACTTAGCAATAGCAAACATTTTTGGTAAATAAAATTGTGCATTTTTAGAGGTTGAAAAACTAACACGAAGAAAGAAACTAAAACTTGAAGTTACTACAATATTATTTGTACAAGTACCTAGTTGTATCTACGAAGAAATATGTAAAGTTTTCTTGCCCTTCATAGTTTCATCATAAATATTATAATTTCTCAATAACATTTTATGACATGGACACTATGAATGCTGATTCCTCAAGTTTTATTACTCCCACATCCCACATTATACATATGTATAGCGTAGTGTTGCAACATTATTTAGATAACACGATTGTTTGACATGTGTATAGAAAAGCTATGAATTGCAAAGAAAATGGGTTCCTTTCATTTATGTATATACCGCCCATACACATATAAGTATCTATTTATGTATACATGTAGACCGCCTGCTGTATGCCATACCTTTTTGTGTAATTACATTATGTCTACTGTTCCTTGATTGTGTGGTGTTCAATAAAGTATATCGTAATTGTATTGTATTGTATATGCACATTTTCCTGTAGTCCAAAAACATATTCTACAAAATGATCAAAAAACCAAGAAGCAGATTAATTACTTAGCTTCTGCGACTTCGTCCGCATGGAATTCGTTAATAGCATTCCCGCGGGAACTATGCATTTTCCGGGATAAAAATTAGCCAATATGTTGACCAGTGTTATAAACTACCCCCATACATTTTTTTTTTGCTATCCATCCAGTAGTTTTCGAGTTAAATCCGGACATACATACATACAGACAATTATTCTTAAAATCGTTATTTTGTGTTCACTATTGTTTATATATACTCGTAGTCCCCTCGACTTGATAGTTTCTTTTAATATTCAAGTCTCAGACGCGACTTCTTCTACAGACTTATTATTAGTGTAGTATAGAGTAGTATAGATAATTTTAATAGTTATCTGTAAGAGATCTGTAGATTTGCAATTCTGTAGAATAGGGATGACGACAACTTTTTCCTTAGTCTATCAGGAAGATTATTGAAAAGTTTTGGACACGTATTTTTTCTTTTTTCACGTAATTAAACTTATACGTCGTCGTGACGTCACGGTTAGGTACGATTTATACCTAACGGTGACGTAGTGAGCCCCCACTCTCCAACTTTAATGCGTTTTAACTTAGTAATTCTTTGTTAATTAGATAAAACAAAAAATACGTGTCTAATATTTTTTTATTACCTGACTGACGGACTAATTAGAATTTCGATTTCTTCACCCTGTCGTCATCCCTATTGCATCATTGTAGTAAATGATGACAATACGCACCATCAATTAAGTATACTTACAGTTGCCATGTTTAACACAACAATGAAGTTTTAACAGTACTAACCCACTGTCGCAATTGTTTGTTATCTGAACACTGATTCTCTTACGGTCTGTTTATACTTACTTTCATTCTTTAATATGTACATAGAAAGAGGTAACAATAGTAGTGTATACTGATCTTGACAATGGCTCACAATTTTGTAGTAACTTCTCTCATTTCTGCGGCGTTGTTTCCTGTGTATAAAAGACCCAAGTAACATTTTGGCCCTATAACTTGAATTATCATCACTAAAAGGTCGAGTAAACGTCGTATAAAGGTCTTAGCGGTGACTACCAGTTGTATAAAGGCGTTTGGGAACACATTTTTGCTCTATAAGCTAAAGAGCCAAATTATCCTATAAGTTGTTGATGTAAAGGTTTATAGAACCATTTTATAGGGCTATTATAGTCAAGTGCTATAAAAACTTCAAATATAGTCACTAAAGAGCTATGTTACTGTATAAAAGTGATAGAAATCACCATTATGTATCTAATTTGCGCTATAAGGTTTCCGGGACAACCGCTATAAATCTTGCGTTTTAGCAGTGATGAACGTTCTACTATACAAGGATTTTACGATATTGTGGTTCCACAAATCACTCCTATAGTACATGGTCTTTAGTAGCCATAATGTCGCCGTAATAGAGCGGTTTTGTTTTATAATCGATTTTTAGGACATTTTTATAGTACTTAAAAGTGTTCTAATTGTTTTTGAATCCCTATTATAGGCTCGTACGATAGTTGTGACTATGACTCTTTTATATGGCCGAAACTTTCTATAATGGAGTTTATAAATCCGTCATAGGATAAAGAACTCTAATTTTACTCAAACTTTGACATGACAGGAGTCGGTGGTACTATAGTGAGCCGATAAGACCCACGGATGTACTTAATGGCTCTAAAGTAGAAATGACTGTGAATTTAATTTTATAATATCAATATATTTTATTCAAAACTCAATTAATCGAGGGCGCATTGAAAATACTAAGCAAATCATATACTATTCTATCAGTAAAACTTTAGTCGCACGTGCTTTTTGCAGCATTGATCGAAATATTAAATGTCTAAATAAGATAACATAAACTTACCACGATAGAATAGAACTCCTTTATATAATTGAATTATTTTTGTTGTCCATCAGTAAAGTTCACAGCAAAAACACACAATACCAAACTTTGCCGAAAAAGCGCCTCAATAGGAATCACGGATTCTACTATAGACTAAAATAGGACTATAAGGGAATCAACGAACGCTACTACAGTATAAAAAAGCACTATATTAGCGTTACTGTGGCCCGTATGTCACTAAATTGTAATACGAGTCCTCATTACATCACCTTTACAGACCTAAAACGTCACAACTAAAGCTGCTACGGTTCCACTATATCACTAAATGGAGATATAACTGCGCCAGATCGGCGTTACTCAACCTTCTATGGCCTTTTATAGGGCTAAGGTGGTGTTTTGAGAAATGTTCTATGGGCTACTATAGAACCAGAAATTGTTACTTGGGGACCTACTACTACAGCCTATTTACGTCCCACTGCTGGGCACAGGCCTCCTCTCACCACGAGAGGGCTTGGGCTATAGTCCCCACGCGGGTCCAGTGCGGATTGGGGACTTCACACACATCTTTGAATTACTTCGCAGATGCGTGCAGGTTTCCTCACGATGTTTTCCTTCACCGAAAAGCTCAGTGGTTAATTCAAATTGAATTTCGCACATAAGTAAACTTAGAGGTGTGACCCGGAATGCATGAGAGGCGGTAGGACGAACCACTAGGCCACCACGGTTTATAAAATACCTATAAAG
This sequence comes from Aethes cnicana, assembly GCA_963971205.1. Classification (NCBI taxonomy): domain Eukaryota; kingdom Metazoa; phylum Arthropoda; class Insecta; order Lepidoptera; family Tortricidae; genus Aethes; species Aethes cnicana. The sequence continues at coordinate 3,445,589 of OZ020289.1, read as the reverse complement.
TTGATAATAAATCAAGCTGCTGAACCCAAGAACATTTGAATAAATCACCTATCCTTATCCAATGAAATAGTAAAATCATAATCGGTTCATCTGTTTTGAAGCTGCGAGTCCACCGACATACACATTATACACAAGACAAACTTTACCAACATTTACTTATTTCATGGATGTCATTGAAAAAATATAAAAGAATGAGGATGGTCCTGACTCAAATCGTCACTGAACCTTTAAAATATTTGACCTGGATGAAATTTGGCATGAAGCTAGTTGAGGACTCGGGAAAGGACATAGGCTACTTTTTATCCCGGAAAAACTGATAAGTCCCGCGGGAACGCGATAAACGAAATCCACGTCGCGTAAGTCGCGGGCGGAAGGTAGTATATAATAATAATACATATATTATGGATGTCCCTATTTATAAACTGGAATAAGGCACCCTTTAGCACTTTGAACTGTAACCTCAAATGAAAATCATAGTCAACCTTAGATAACTCGCATAATACTTCGCCTTGGACAAACTGCCAATTCATCTATGGACATAGCAGTTAACACCTATTTGCGGTAAGGTGCGCTAAACAGTTGACAATGGTAGCACGATCGAAGAGTATTAAGAGCAAGGGCGGATCCCGGGAGTGGGGTCATGGGGGTCATGACCCCCCCCCCCCCTCGGCAGGACTAGGTCTACTGCTATTATGTACTTTTAACCCCTGACGCGAAAAAGGGGGCGGGGGGTTGTATGACGTGACCCCCCCCTGAGTCGAAAGCTGGATCTGCCCTTAAGTATAGGTAAACATATACCTATACTTAAGGGCAGATTTAGAGGGCGCGGGCTAGTTTTCCGCAACTTGACAACTCAATTGCGCTTATTTTGCGTGATTCGGGACGGCGGTGTTATTCCTGGCATCCCGGCTCCTAAAGGAAGCCTAGCAGACCCTTGATGTTGCCGACGACTTCCTAGAGCGACCTCGGTATGCTGCCCGGTAGGTTGCCACTCCGGAACATTCCAGAAGAATGTGAGCGGCTGTCTCCTCTGCTTTTATACATGCTCTGCACAGGGGGCTGTCTGTAATGTTTAAATCATGCAGATGTTTGTTTATAATAGAGCATGACCAGTTATTGCTCCTGTAATTAGTCGAAGCTGGCATCTTCTTAGCTTACGAAGCTTGCGCGACGTTTCACGCGAACTTAATTTATTTAATGTTTATAAACGTGCCTTCGAAACGGGTCCTTGCAACGGTCCATTTTCAAGGAGGCCTTATCGTTTGGTTGAAGGAATTGGACCTTATTGCTAAGCTATTACTGCTAAATATACGTTGACGGATAAATCAACGACGAAATGTCAAAGGAAGGCAAACTTCATAGGTTATGGGCATACATTAAAGGTCCAGACATAAAGGTTATGATTATGAATAAACGTAGGCTTTGTCTTACATGTAATCAAAGTAGTGGCCGTTAATGTGGCTTGACCCACTTCGTTCATGAATGAGAATGAAGGCTTTGCTGATGGTGCTACCAGTTTTATAGACAGAGACGGGTATACATTAGTAGAACTACTCATTGTTAACTATAACTTTATACTATCTATTTCGAAATACCTACCTAATGTGCTGGTAGAACTTGGTTTATCCGATCAAGTCTTTAATTGCAGTAGTGACTAGCCAGTGTCCCCATCAATTGCTGCAGTAACATGGACCCAGCCAGTGCGAATGTTGTCATAGAATATAGTGTAAAGACCTAGGTGATATGTGACCCACATGTGAAGCAGGGCGAAACGAAAGCGTCACCGATCTCGCGTGCATTGCCTGCCGTGACGCGCAAGCCAATGTCGTCGACAACACGGATGTTGTAATTGCTTTTTGACCAAATAAAAAGTTCTAAAGAACTTTTTATTTGGAGAGATTTACCTTTGTCTAAAATGTAAAGCTGGATTTACTGGCCACCTTAAGGGTCACAATCGCTAGCACAAGTCTCTCGCTCAAAGGCAGACGGGAGGTACTCTACCTTCGTCTCGATGAAAAGTAAAAGCGAAAATTTTCGGGCGCCAATAATGTGACGTACCTACTCATAAATATTTAAAAACCCTTTGTCGCGATTAATAAAGATACCTATGAATACGGGATAAATTAACTTGGAAAGATGGAACCATTCCAAAAGCATAAATAAGTAATGCTTGAAAGCTTAATTAAGACAACCTGCTTACTTTAGATTTGGAGACGTTTTGATGCCCCAAAGTGGACACGGTAGAGTTATCGGAATTTCATTTGGATATCATTTACTTACCCAAGTATGTCAGTAAATATAATTTATAATTTAAAAGCAGTTATGCTTATTTCCACAATGTAAATACTTTGGTAAGTATAAGATTGCATTCGATACTACAAAATAACGTTCATACTGCACTCACACAATGGAATTGCAACATGATGAAAAAAACATTTCGTAGCACCAAGACTCACCAAGTACGAGTAGGTAGGTAGGTACATTAAAAGTTGATTGCAGTCTTATACAAGGTCGAGCCGAGGTCATGTGTTTACGAAAAGAACAAATTTTAAAGTACACTCGGCGTCAAAATTATCGCGCCTCCTCGAAAAATAGTTTCAACCGACTTTAAACCCTATTTCATCAAGGATAATGATATGATTGTTAGGTACCGTTGGAAAGGTAATGAAATGGTTCTTTCTGGAAAAAAATAAAAAAAGAGATTTTTCATTGGGTCAAAAATTTCTGGAAGTGACATTGCGGACAGTTGAAAAATGTTTATTCAAGTTTAACTTTATAACCATAAATGGATCACAAATTTTTACAAAAATTGCCTAATTACTGCCTCCAAACGGTCTTTCATCGATCGCACCAACTTCACGATGTCTTCTTGTGGAATGTTGACCCATTCTTCAATGACAGCATCCTGAAGGTGTTGCAGGGTGGTAGGGGCGGCATCTCGTGACCGAACCCGTCGCTTCAGCTCGTCCCAAAGGTGCTCAATCGGGTTTAAGTCAGGATTTCTGGCTGGCCACGGCAAACAGGGATCCCAACCTTCTCCAGATAATCCCGAACAATTAATGCAGTGTGGGAGCGAGCGTTGTCGTGCATTAATGTGAACCCAGAGCCGACGTAATCCGCATATGGAATCACATGCTCTTCCAGGATCTCGGCAATGTATCGGTGAGCAGTCAGGGACCCTTGGCCACGAGTGCCTCCAGTCCTGGAGACGCAGACAAGGTCGGTTTTGCCGTCTATAGACATGCAAGAGCCACCTCCGTATCCCACTGTCTCTTCAATACAGACTTGAGCGAATCGCTCGCCCGACCTTCTGTAGACTCTGGCACGCCTGTCATTGCAAAAAAGGCAGACTCTCGTCTCATCGGTAAAGAGAACCTGCCTCCATTGCTCAAACGTCCAATGGACGTGATCACGGGCAAATTGCAAGCGATCTCTGCGATGCTGTGCGGTCACCACCTGTGTACCACCACCTGTAGAGAAATGAAATATGTATCCGAAGAAAGGGAAATAAAGTTTGGTGTGCCACAGGGGAGTGTACTGGGCCCATTACTATTCCTGTTATATATAAATGATCTCCCGCTCAATGTCCAATACCCAATGGTTCTATACGCAGATGACAGCACGATGATTATCAAATGTGACAATGCTGAAGATTATGGAACAAGATTAAATGAAGCTTTGACGCAAGTTATGAAATGGTTAAATATGAATAACTTATTAGCCAATTTAGGAAAAACTAAAATAATGCACTTTCATCAAAGAATTTTGCCAGATCATATGATAAACTTAGAATTTGGAGGACAAATAGTGGATAGAGCATCTGAAACGAAATTTCTAGGCCTTAAAATTGACGAAAAGCTGTCTTGGAAATCGCATACTGAGGAACTTTGCAAGAAACTGGCTACGTATGCCTTTATGCTCTTCAAACTATCAAAACAGTAAGTGAAGAAACACTGTTAGTAGCATATCATGGATATGTAGCTTCAGCCATTAGGTATGGAATAATTTTCTGGGGTAATGCAACAGGGAAAGAAAATGTGAAGCCCAGAAGAGATGTATACGGGCTATGTACAATTTGAGAAGCACTGAAACCTGTAGCGACCACTTTAAAAAACTTTTTAGTTTTTTGTACTAGTTGTTGTTTGTTGTTGTAGTTGTTAGTACTTTTGTACTCACTGTGCCTTCTCTTTACATATTTGAGATGGGAGTGTTGGTGAAGTCAAATCTCAATTTATACAAACGAACTAAGCCACTCAACAACAGACCTCGACGAAACGCCAACATGCTGTATCTGGAAGAACGCACACGCACTGCACTTATGCATAAGTCGGTATTCTGCATGGCTCCCAAAATATATAATAAACTACCTGACTGTATGAAGATGCTACCATTACACGCATTCAAGAGGGAACTTTATAGACTATTAATAAAAAAGTGTTATTATAGTGTTAATGATTTTATGTGTGACTAACAATATGTCCTTGTAATTTAATTAATTATTTTCTATCAAATTAATTTGTACGCCTGCAGGCAGATCATAGTGAACTAATTATTGTAACCTGACATCCTTTTCTATGCACCTGTGATCACAAATAAACATTTCTGTTTCTGTTTCTGTCAACATTGGGCCAGTAGCAGCCCTGTGAGCCACGATATCCTTCTCCCGCAGTCTTCTTCTAATCGTAGAGACGCTAACTGATGTTGTCCGAGCTTCTCTGAGGCGTTGTTGCACCTAAACAGCACTGGCGAAGCGATTGCGTAGAGATGACGACACAATGAAGCGATCGTCTCTTTCAGATGTGCAGCGACGCCGACCAGCTCCATGTCTTCTGATGTAGCCCCCAGTCTCCTGGAACCGCTGGAATACTCAGCGGACAGCATGACGGCTTAAATTCAGTTGCCGAGCGACATCACAGTGCCGAACTCCTGCTTGCAGTAGTGCAACCACTTGAGCTGATTCAGCAGCGGTAGTTTCCATGTTCTAGGGTTGATTTCTTGCTTCAGTTCCTTAGATGTGTTCTCTTCGACGTCCGGATAGTGAATGATTGGCATTTGACCTTGTACAGGCATTATATACCCCTGGAAACAGGCACAACTCGCTACCCTTCAAACGCGTATATGGGCACTTTTTTTTTCAAAACGCTCTAATTCACAAACCATTATGTTTCGTTTAAATTAAACATTGTTAATTAAAAACACATTAAACGTGCTTTCAATTGATACTAATATTAATTACGTAATATTATTGCGCTAAGGTCTAGATTAGCTTGAACTGATTTTCGAGGAGGCGCGATAATTTTGACGCCGAGTGTATTTCATTAGGTTAGTGTTAATCCACACCGGAAGACTGAAAATTACGTTGACTAGGTACCCCAATAGAAAAACTGTTCGACAGCAGATAATATGGAAGGCCTTAATAAGCCAATAAATATTCTTAAATACCTTGTTTGCTAGTTCAAAAGAATAATAATTAGTTAACAGTAGGCGCTGATACCATTGGTTACAATCTTCGCAAAAACCTTCATCTGAAGTAGGCATACCTTACATTAAAATGGTAATCGTTACAAGCGACCAGGAGTTGTGTAACCGAATAATCTTGGTTAGGCTCGATAGGTTACGAAATGTTTCAACTTTATAAATGGTGTGTGTGACAAGTTTTGCGACGTGTTATGGGATGGGATGCATATTTGATTTGATTATCATACCAATATCAAAATATTCTACTCTCACTTCTTTAAGCTGCATTTCATTCCGTCATAGTTATTCTCGTTTCTCTGTGGTTTTGACCTTTTTCTTTATTAACTTGCTTCTCATCGTTTTACTTAATGCCAAGGCAAACTTAACCTAGGGATTCGCTCATAATAATATATTAATTATATTCACAGATATAAAATTGTTGATCTTGAGATAAAATGAGAATAGCCAATTATAACCAGCCTAAAGCAACATTAGAAGCATCTTAAAATCCAAAATTTTAGTACCCACCGTATCGTGTGGGTTAATTATTTGCCATATTTTCTGACCCACCGTGTATAAATATCATAAAAATAGAAGCGCTCCAAAATACTACCAAGATCTTCATTGAATATTATTTACTAGGTATATCGTAACGACTAAGTTACTTCGTGCGAATGGGCGCACACGCATTACCCAGATCTTCGCGATCGCGGCATTGTATCACGGAACGAGATCTGCCAATGACCGTTCTCGGTATCTTATTTGTATTCTTGTTGCGATTTCTTCGTTGTTATTTTACGACCAGCCGGGAATATCCGCTGCCTCAACGATGTTTACTTAAACTATGATAATGTTTATTACTACTTACTATTATTATTACTTTATTTTATGCATTTACTTATTGTCATTCGGGGACAAAACATTAGATGAAGCTACTGTCATGCATTTTTAGGAGAAGAACCTTCAAATTCATTGACAAAATATGTAAATATTATTTTTTAAACCTGCTGATGAATGTGACTCGGAACATAATATGGCGAGGTTGAATTATTGTTTGATAAGGTTATTGGTTGGTAAATAAAATAAATATCTTGGGACATACAAATCCATCTAAGTATTACGAGTAATACCTCGGAAAATGGTTAAACATGAGTTTTCCCTTTTTTTTTGGCAAACGCAGTGTCGCTCCGTTCATACAAGTTCAAGATTGTACAGGGCGGGGTCAATATGCGTGGAACGAGGTGACTCACTTAGCGGTCACTTTTGATGTCCCGAATAACAGGTTTATCCGCGAAGCGTTAGGGAGACTCCTTTTCCGTTCCCGGCAGGATCACTTCGTGGACTCGAATAGACGCTCGGAACTGTCAGCACCAATGCATGGCCAGTCTCGTTTTTTCATTACATTGGCCACTTGATGGTAGTTGGTCATTGTGCCCATGCACATACGGTATCAGAAGATTTCGATTCCGTTGCCAACCCTCCTAGTCCTTCCCAAGATTGAATGCCTTTCTCCGTTCCCGCCACGGAACTCGCTAACTTAATCGGAATTCGCTTTCACCAGTCGGCATTTTGATAATATGAAAAAGCCTAATGAGACAATAATAAAATGAAATAAAATTAAAATAAAAAGCTAGCCTCTATCCGCGAATTCTTTCTTTTCCGGGAAACAGCCTTAGTATTATACATTGACTCGTGTTATAATGTAGGTAATTTGTATAAAATATTACTAAAAATTGTTTTTTTTTGGGTTCCAGCATCTGTTGACTTTTTTCAAATTACACATGTCATTTTTATAGAGTTTATTATTTAAAATTACAGACTTATTAAACGAAAAAAAAAAACATAGTAGGTACTTAATTTATTCTAACAACCCTCTCTTTACAGGCACGGCGAAAAATGGCGCAGCTTCCGTTCTAAGGTCCAGCGGCCGATCTTGCAGCCTCAAACCGTGAAGAAATACGTGGCGCCCATAGAGACCGTCACAGAAGACTTCATCCGGTACATGGAGGACGCGAGGGATGCTGTGGGAGATCTGCCACATGAGTTCGATAACGATATACACAGGTGGTCGCTGGAGTGTAAGTACATACGATCTTTTTAGGTTTCGGAGTTATACCTATACATAATCATCGACAACCGTCAGTGTAAAGTAAATTCTGATACAACTATGACATTTCTGAGTATTGTCAATGTCATTTAATATGTACTCGTAACAGGATACAATGGGATATTTACTGACTAGAGTTGTACCTATGATAGATTTTTAAGGCGCTGACAAGACTTATATTGGCTTTCTTTATACAGTATTTAAACGAAAACTATTTGATTTTACAAGGCGAGTAAAATATATGTTAATATTCATTATATAATTAAAAAACTTGATGTTTCATAAATAAGATTTCATGAAATCATTTCGATAAAAAAAATCGTGAAGTTTTGTCTTCTAATCCTATTTAAACGGTTGTATATATTTAATTTCTTAACACAGATGTCTATAATTAAATGCACTATTCTATCATACTCATACTAAAGTTTGTTGATTTATATTGTTCATGCAATGTGTTTTTTCTATCTTCATTTTTCTGATTTTTCAAAATGCAAACAGACATTGTCTGCTGAGCCTGGGAGCTGAGACAGTTGCCTGCCTCGATTGCTCAAAGCCATTAGCTCTTGTTAGCGTCTTACGTATCTATACCATTTTTAACAGATAGCTCGTTGAATTCTAATCAAGGAACACCCGGGTAAAACGATGATTTCGAACAACTGTGCTGTAAATGGTTGAATTATGAAGGAAGACATAGAAATTGCATAGGTACTCAGATGTAGGAATTCAGATGTTGCAGACTTAAGAGCTTTACCACGCGTTACTAAAGTCAACTCGCTTTCATTCTACTTACGCACAGTATGTAACATCTATGTAGACAATGTAGGTAACGTTACCTACCTAGATAAGATACTAAAAGGTTACGTTAAAACTAAGTTTTTTTTTTTTTATTTCATGAAATATTTATAAAAAACAACATTTTTATCTCATTTTTATCTCTGTTTTTTTTAGAAATACTCAGGTTTCTTGTAACCTTGCCTACTGAGGGAAGAGATAAGCCCTTTGTTGCATTAATTTCTGGTTATGGGCCGCGGTCGTGCCAAAACTGGTTTTTAGAAAATGAAAGTGAGACGTGTAACGGAATTTCGAAAGCCACACCTGTTAAGTATTTTGTAAATCAAAAGTAGTCTATAAATTAAACTAGCCGTGAAGAGGTGTCTCGACATCCTGTTTTAATTGAACAAAGCTTTTATTACGTAGTGTTCCTAATTACATTCTGAAATATACACCTGTGAAAGCTATTATTGTCATTTATTCAGCAGTCTAAATAGACAGACAGAAAATAATAAGATTTATTATATATTTACCAACCCCTTTTTTAATTTATGTAATACTTAATACGAAATTAAATTATTGCATCTACAACATAGCTCCTCCTATATGTAAACGCAAAGACTGCATAACTTAACAACAACGCCATCTATGTTTCAGGCATCGGACGAGTAGCACTCGACACCAGGCTCGGCTGCCTCTCGTCAGATCTGACCAAAGATTCGGAGCCGCAGCGGATCATAGACGCGGCAAAATTCGCACTGAGGAACGTGGCCGTTTTAGAGCTCAAGGCACCGTACTGGCGATACATCCCCACGCCGCTGTGGACTAAATATGTTAAGAATATGAACTTTTTTGTTGAGTAAGTCATTAAAATATTTTAGAATTTTCACACTCAATGGCACTTAATTGTTATTTGTTATTTAAAACTTTTAAATGTTGTTATTCCCGCGGGAACGCGATTACCAAATACCAATACTACGCGAGCGAAGTTGCGGGCAGAAGCTAGTGCTAGCTATTATGTATGCTTGACTCAATTTTAATGTTAAGCCATGGTGGCCTAGTGGTTCAACCTCCTCCTCGTATACAGAGGGTCGGGAATTCGAAGGGGGCTCGCACCTCTAAGTTTATTTATGCGCTAAATTCAATTTGAATTTACCACTGAGCTTCTCGGTGAAGGAAAATATAGTGAGGAAACCTGCACGCATCTGCAAAGTAATTCAAGGATGTGCGTGAAGTCCCCAATCCGCACTGGACCCGCGTGGGGACGACAGCCCAAACCCTGTCGTGATGAGAGGAGGCCTGTGCCCAGCAGTGGCATGTTAATAGCCACTTGTGTTGTGGTATCTCAATAATTATTAGCAATGTTTTTCCCTTTTTTAACTGCACGAATATAATATAATAACGGCATTATGATTCCAGATTATGCTCAAAATATATAAACGAGGCCCTGGAACGGTTAAAGACTAAAAAAATTACGTCAGAAAATGATTTGTCTCTGCTGGAACGAGTGCTGCGCAGTGAGGGCGATCCTAAGATAGCCACAATTATGGCCTTGGATCTTATACTTGTGGGAATTGACACGGTAAGAATTACTACTTTACTTAAACTACTACATATTAAACATTTCGTCCAAAGAAAAAAATATTTTTGAATGTAAAATTTTGTACACGAAGTGGTAAGAAAAAGATAACTACTAATAATCCATTAACTAATTCATGCTCAAAGTATTAATTAATTTAATTATTTTACAAAAGTGGGTGCTAATATATTTCCCAACAACAGGGTTTAGTTAAGCCTCTCAGTTTCAATATCTACTTTATCTATCTTTATTTGAAAGTGTTCACCATTATGTTTCAGATATCGATGGCAGTGTGCTCGATCCTCTACCAGGTGGCGACACGGTTGCCACAGCAGGAAAAAATGGCGGAGGAGATAGCTCGGGTGTTCCCTGATCCTAGTGCACCCATCAACTACGCCGACCTGGATAAGTTGCATTACACCAAGGCTTTCGTCAGGGAAGTGTTCAGGTAACGTAACGACCCTTATTGTGCTTTTTTATTGCTACAAAGAAAGAATTCTGGAAGACTGGAAACCTGTCTATAATGTCGGAATACAGTACTGCTGCCTTCCATTCTTACGGCTGGGGTTGGATCCAAATCCAAACGGGTTCGAGGCTCTAACACAACAAGTAGTCGGAAATAGATGATCCCCGAAAACGTATCGTCATATGTACTTAGCGTAAATGCCAAGTTTTGTTTACATAATGGGTGATAATCATAGGAGAAGGAAGGTAAACTTAGAATGACAACCTTCAAACAAATCAGCGTACGCCCGAAATAAGTGTTAAATTAATAGATGTCGCTGCCTAGGCAGCCTGTATACAAATTTGAACTCCATGAGCTACATTTAGATGGCGCTGTACAGGCGAAGTATGAAAATTTGAAGCTACTTGGCTATTTCCGATGTACGCCGTAATGTAAGGAGATTGACATTCTTACATAATTACAATGTCTCTGGTGATAATTGTTTATTTTTCAGGATGTATTCAACAGTCATCGGCAACGGTCGGACGCTCCAAGAAGACGATGTTATTTGCGGATATCATATACCTAAAGGGGTAAGTTATTCAAATATGCATTTTGAATTCTTCTATTAAAATCATACTTACATTACATCCGCTAAAAATCAAGCAAATGGGATTTCATATCGCATATTAGGTACATATAGTGTAACTTGTATCTTATATCTTGTTTTTTTTTCTTCTGTTTTTTGTGAATCTCTCCTCATAATTCCAGGTCCAAGTGGTATTCCCCACGATAGTGACGGGCAACATGTCACAATTCGTCTCCAACCCACTCGAGTTCCGACCAGAACGCTGGCTGGAGAGTGATGGCCGGTTGCATCCCTTCGCGTCCCTACCGTATGGTTTCGGCGCCCGTATCTGCCTGGGACGACGATTCGCTGACTTAGAGATACAAGTCCTTCTCGCTAAGGTAAGATATCCTAAGATAATAATTCTTGTAAATACAGGCAAAATTTGGCAGACCGTGTTCAGGAAAATGAAAGCTGCAATGTTAAACTATAGACTCGGTTCCTGGCCCACTCTAGGTATACGAGTACATACAGGTAGTCACTAGTAGTACCTCGGAAGCAGAAGATTCAAATACTGCATTTCAAAATAATCACTCAGAGAATAAAAATTCTGCGTGTACAGCGTTGACAACTCCATAGTGACATTAAGTAGATCTATAATATTAATATTTAAATATTGTTTCTCTTTCCAGCTCATCCGCCGATACCGCCTTGAATACCACCACGAGCCCCTCGACTACGCGGTCACTTTCATGTATGCGCCCGACGGGCCGCTGCGCCTGCGCATGATCGACCGATAAATTTACACCCATTCTATTCTATACTTAAACCATGTTTTAATCGTAATATTTCACTCCACTTGTATTCTACATTTGTGAGATATTTTACTTATATTCTACGCCAAGTAAAAAATAAAGTAGGCTATGAAATTTCACAATCAGAACAAATAATAGAATATTAATTTGTAACAAAATAGATTTATAAGCTGTAAATAAAGTAATTGTAAAGAGTTTATTGTATTTTTTTACCCTTAATGATCACTTCGGTAAGTAGAAGATTCTAAATCCATCTATAAAAAATAATTTCGAAAATAACTCTGTCTGTCTGTCGGTTACCTCTTCACGGTTCAACTGGAGATAGAGTCACGGGGAAGGACATACATAGGCTACCTACTACTATTTTAAATAACATACCTAGTTCCCGCGGGAACGCGATAACCGAATTTACGCGGGCGAAGTTACGGGCAGCAGCTCAGTCTAATAATGCTATATAGGTACCGATAAAAAAGCATAGTTCCCGCAGGAACGCGATAACCGAAATCGCAAGCAAAAGCTAGTACTTATTATAAACATAATTTATCACGTGAAGATTGTTAGTAAGGAAGTGAGTGACGTATCTGCGACGAATACATAACTCATTGATCATTGATTTCCGAGCAAATGGTTGCAGCAGTTGTCGCAAGATGGCGTTTTTTACAAGATGGCACATAGATGGCGAATTCGTCATGATCATGAATGGCCAGTTTGAAAGCACATCGAAAGTTCCCATCAAGTAGCAGGACAGGTTTAGATTGATCCTAGGAAACAAGTTTTGAAATGGTTGGAGAAACTTATTCTCTGGAACGGGGAAGTCTTGTCAAGATCAACTTAATAAAGGGAAGTGTGATTTCCCTTAGTGCCAAGAATTTACAATAGTATTTAAAAAGTCGGCCTGAAATACTTTTATACTATTCAACAATCGATATTATAATTATAGTTGATAGAAAATATATTGGAATAATAATAATATAAAAGGGTATTTTACGGGGCAAAGATACCACAAAAATACTCTTTCATTTTAAGTTTACCAAATTGAAGTGGTATTTTACTTACTCCCGTCCATTTCTATTCTCCTAACATCACCCGTAAACATATTATTATTATGTTCTTTCTGAGTAACCGTAGAAGATTAGGAATGTACCCAAGCATTGTTTAGTCGAACTTATTATGGAACTGTCGAGAGAGCTGTTATGAAGTAAAGCGACAGCGGAGAAAATGTTTATGAAAGAAAATTATACTTACGTTAGGATACCTACTAAACTTCTCCAATGATCTGAGTGTTTTTTAAGTTTCCTAGATATAAACAGTAGATTTTTTAATACTTTCATAGATCAAATATAATAGCAGATTAACGTTATCCATACAATATTTTCATGTTGAAAACCTGTCCAGATTTACTATTTAGAATCAAATTACCTATTTATAACGCCTATAACGCCTGGAAACAAATAATTCGGCTGAGCATGCGAACAATAATGATAATAAGCCCTTTATTCAGATAAGATTTAAACATTTGAATTTAGTACCAAACTTTACTAGAAAATGTATCTTATTTCGGTGTGTCTTTTGCCAAAGGCCTCCTCCAGCATTTTCCACTGTTGCTTGTTCTCCAATTTTGCTCGGCTGTCACTTTGAGTTCATCATCCCATCTTGTGTGTTATCTACCTCTGCTTCTTTTAGCATCCCTTGGGTACAAGTCAGTGACTTTCTTGCTCCAATTCCCCTTCTTGTCGCTTTCGAACAATAAAGTATTGAGTAAATAAAATGTAAATTTTAAATGTGATTTATTTATAGCTCAAGCAAATCTTCGTAGGTACAGTCAGCAGCAGAAGTAGATAAGCTGTCCAGGTGTTCAAAATGACCTACACACGACCTTATTCTTAAGACGTTAAGGGCGTGTGTAGGTCATTTTGAACACCTGGACAGCTTATCTACTTCTGCTGCTGACTGTACCTACGACTTTAATTTGAGTAATAATTAAGTTTAAAAAGAATTTAGCCATCTGTGTGCCCATTTCATTCAAATTAGTTAACGATTATTTTGACTGAGAAAAAAAAACATTCAAACATCTAAACATCCAAAATTATGACATATTCAATAGTGGGATGTCCGCTGTCTTTCTTAACTTAGCTCCAGCAAACAACAAATAGTTAGGTCCCATACAAACACCATAAAATCTGTTTGCTACGGTTCGGAAATTACGTTTGCACTTTGTTGAACGACATTACTAACTCCACAACTATGCTTTGTTTGAATGTATGTGGAGCTTGGTCAACATCCATAACATGTAGATACTTTAAATAATATGTAGAGGTAATGCTTTAAGTTGAAGGAGGAAAAAAAAGCGAAGAGGGAGCAAAATCGCATTTTGCTCCCTCTAAACGGGCAACAAAACACTTCTTTTCGAATAGGAGGGGTGAAAATATTATTTAAAATATGGTTAGTGATCGTTTAGGTCTGTCTTTGATAAAGAGTGGCAAACACAGGCACTGAACGAACAGGAACGAATAGGGTTGAAACGTGATGATATTTTATAGATGAAAAAGTCATGCCATTTCTAAAACGATTGCTTTAAATCAGCGGGATTAAATACAAAGCCTTAGTCATGTTACTTAAATAAAATAAAAACTCATTTATAGAAATATTTACCCATGGAATTAGTATATTAAAGGTACCTACAATAATATGTTACCTCCATGTATTCACCCGATCAAAGCTTGGTCGCCCCGTACTAAATTTTAATTACGCAACTTGCAACATCAAAAACTTCTGTTTGTAATTGCGGTTGTTAATGTCTAAATGGTTAAATAATTATTTAAAATAATCACATTAATTGCTGTGAATACGGCCCAAGGACTAAATAATTCAACATGTGCAATTTGTCATATTTACGGTTGTCGAATAGACAAAAACCTTAAAATAAACTATTTAAACTACACTATAACTAACAATGCCGTACCATAACACTGTAACTCCATTTTTTACGATTTTGCGTTTTTAACGGTATCCTACAAAAATTTTCGAGCTCTATCGAGGATTCTCCCTATCCCTATGTACCATTTCGAACAGAGCCCCAGATGGTGGTATTGTCACGAAAAATATTGGAAAAGCATTTTTTGATTGAGTTACGAAGAAATGAAGTTTAGTAACATTTCTCAAAGTATGAATATTACTTTAGTTTAAAAAAGTAAGACCTGAGGACAAAATATGTAACCTACGTTGTCGTGTTATTTTATTAGTCTTAGAACTTCGCACTTTAAAACTGGCTGCAATGTCTTTCCGTAAAACCTAGGTATTTCTTTAATGTCGATAAGTGAAGATACCTATTGTAGCCTCTACGACCACATTATAACACACTTACAGGCTATCAGTAGATATAAGATATGCACAACACAAAGTCCGTCCACACTCGACCACGGTCGGCGGGCGACTGCCCCCACCACCGCGCCTGAGCGGCTGTAGTGGATACTACATCCCTTCTTTGTTTTAATTGAATTGAGATTATTTAATATCACAAATATATAATTTTATAACTTATAAGTAATTCTATATTATACATAACATATTTACATACATATCTACACACATGCCTAACACACATGCCTAACAATCATGTCAACCGTAGCCAACAATATTCAATATAACTACCAGTCGCGTAAGATTTTTACGCTATGTTATATTTATTTTTTAAAACATCGAATCATCCATAATTAGTTGTTTTTACTATTTGGATTAACAACAGGCCACTTATTAAAATAAGTAAATTATTTATTCATTTTATTATTGACTTGTATTGAAATAAAACTTGCAATTGGTTATTTCAATTTCCAAATACTTTACTTTCCTGTAACGAAATATAATCCTTGTAGATCTATTTTTATCTTAACAAATTTTCAATCGTTTAAAAACATCCTTATCTTACTTCTCCCTTCCCTATTAATTTTAATCTCTAGTCCTTCCTTTCCCCTATTAATGTTAATCTCTAATGAACCATAATATACAAAGATTGAGGTTCCACATTCCTCGCAAAAGCGGCGGATAACTTAGCTGGTAAATTGATTTCATGATCTGCAAAAGTCAAAGTTTCTGGATAACCTAATAATTATAATTTGTTCAGCATATTGGCCACATACTCATAGGTATGGGCACTATTACATATCACAAATGGATTGACCAGCGCGCACTAGCTTCCCAGACTTTTTTTTCAAAAGGTTGCAAAACAAACTCAGAAGAGGCCGTTTTGCAAAATTACTATTTTATTTTTCTTGTTCTTAGTATAAGATATTTAATTAAGTATATTTATAAATCTCTTTTAATTGACATTTTCGAAAATTGCTAGTTTTCAGGTCACAATTATATTGCCAATTTGGGGATGCCCCTTGACACCGTGCCCCCAGGACTTGATTACCAAAAAATATGATTATACTCGTATTGTGGGAAATACCCACAAGGGACGATCGTTCAAACAGTTGTATAAGTCTGAATATGGGAAGGTATTCCTCAATTTTAATGCAGAAGTGTACCAATAGTTACATAGAACCTGAGGCAGCTAACCTGCCACAACAGAGTATTTCTACGATGGGTTCTAAGGGCATGCTGGTAAGGTCAGACTGGCCCCTGTGTACTAAATAGATACAACATGAACAACATAAGGATCAGCAGTCCTAAAATGTGCAGACTGTGTAACGAGGAGGAATAAACGCCCCTACACATTCCGACCGAATGCCCTTCGCCGATGCGACGTTGCTATCATATTCTAATCTGGGGAAGCATTAAATACACCCAGAAGAGGTCAAAGCTCTCACCGCCAAGAAAACACTTCAATTTCTCGCAGAAGCCAATCTTGAGTGCGAGCTTGTGTCTGTGGCGATCACAATAGATCAGCAATGATCGCAGTGATGAATACTGGGCTCTATCGCTCTGCAAAGTCGCAACGCTGAACTATAACGATCGTGTCTTTTGTGATATTTCACAGCAGACAAGTATTTAAAAGTACTTATGTGTTTATCGTACTGCACAGGCGTGTACCTGTAACCGGCCGAACTTAGGTGCGACTACACCACGCGCTGCGCGCGGATTGAATCAGATTCGCTTTCTATACACCAATGCAACACCTGGCGTGCACTGCACGGCCTGCCGACGTGGTGCCATGTTCTGCGCAGGCGCGCCCCCGGCTGGCAGGCGTTGCTGCGCCAGCCACTATGTGCTCAACTCCACCAGCCCTCTGGTAGCTGCGGTCCGGGACAGGCTGCACAGCCCACTAAAGCTAAACAGACCTTAAACTTAACCGATCTCTGTAAACTGTGATCGGTCGTGAAGAGCGACTTCTTAATCTTCTAGTTCTATTTATTGGTTAATTTTATTATCGTGTCATAATCAAGTATCATACTGAATTAAAGATTAAACTTATTATTTTTTTACATGGAAAATCAACAGCTGTGTTATCATATTATCCATATTATGATAAAAAGATAAAATTATCAAACCAATTACTGGCTGTACCAACGAAATTAATTCATTAATTTAGTATTTCTTTTTGTGCCATTAACTTGCTGTGCCCCAACGTAGTCATGTTTGATACAATTGTATTATTATACCATCTAAATGTAACTACAACATGAGTGCAATAAAACTATTGACTTTTGATAGGTTTTTGACTTCCAAGAACCTAAAGGTATAAAGCCCCAGCCATGTATAGCGACAGCCTCAAATCGTCAATAATAAAGAATATTGAATTAATGTCTAAATTTATTAATTAGTAGGTAGATACATTTTAATAAGAGCACCATGTTCGTAAGACTAATCGAGCTACATCTGTGTTCGTGGCATAGCTAAGTATATAAGCCACATTATGCCGAGATCCCGACCACCGAGTCCGATGATTCAGGGTTGACACTAAACACTCAAATAGTGCAGGAAAATGCAGGAATTTTATTATACGCAATAGTACATTACACACCTAGGGCGGTCAAGTAAAGAAAGTCTCAGATCGCGGGTAATTGAGGCCCGAGCCGGAGGCGAGGGCTATAATCTAGCAGTCTGAGGATTTCTTTACGACCGCCCGTGGTTAGTATACGATTTTACGTCACCACCTGGCCGTGAAGAGGGATTTTTCGTAACGCCCAAGGGCGGTAAATCCCGCTTTTCGGCCTGGTGTGACGCAAAAGTAGTTAATAATGAACGACTATCGCAAAGTCTGATTTACTTCCCTTCTCGCTGCCAGAACGACATATTAGTACTGCCAATTTCCGTGAGCTGTTGTAGCTTTCTAGTAATGTCTCTTTTTTAATGAAGGTAATTTAATTAGGCTTTAATATATAAAAATAAATGTTGATATTACCAATTTTGAAAGGATCCTTACAAGGACTAAATAGCTGATCAAAATTATTTTTCCAGCCCTCAACCTCGAAGCTGGGTTTTGTGTTTCACGTTTCGGCATGTAGTCAGTACCTATATGGAAAAATAGGGTGGTTGCGAAAGTGTTAAACTTTCATGTAAGCATGAGTTGGACTCGTTCACGAGTATAACGCTTACCTTGGTCATCACCTCCCTCAACCAGTTGTAGAAGAAGGGTACCCAATCAATCAACGATACCGGTTAAGCAAAACCCTTATCGTATGCTCAAGCTGCTGGACTAATGAAAGAATTATAAGACTTTTATCGTCTCAATAAAAGTGATCCTGCTCACCACTTCTCCAATGGCCTAGCTGAATTATCCTCCTAAGACCCCTTGTCCTTTATAATGGCCAAATCAAGCATTATTTACAATTATTTCATAAGATTTAAAATTCATCATCTAAAATTGACAGCTGGGTCTCAGGAGATTGTGCATGGCCCTATTTTTTATAGACTCGTTTTTTATTACCAGTGGCCTAGCTGTTCACTGTAGAAACAGTGGGTTATGCATGGCCCTATTTTTATAGACTTATCTATATTTTATCATCAGCGGCCTAGCTGTTCTCTGTAGAAACAGTGTGTCATGCATGGCCCTAGTTATTAATTGTAAACCTGTGGCCAAGCTATTCACTGCCAAGAGTGCATTTTGCATGGCCCTAATTATTCATTATGAACCTGTGGCCTAGCTCAATGTGCATGGCCCTTGTTTGTACTTGCCTGTAGTCAAGCTGTTTACTGAAGGAACAGCATCGGTTTTGCCTGACTCTTAATACTTAGTTGTAATCATTTTATTACAGCATATCATGCACCTATGTGCCATATAGTCTATGGTTGGAGTTTTACATACTATTTCGTATATTAGCCGTTTCTTATTTAGAGCCCATATTATGTTATGAGAAACGCATATTTCAATACTTAAGTATCATACGCATTTTAATGCCAATTGGCAATTGAATGCCACTGATGTTATTTAATGCCTTTAGCACTTTTATAACCATATTGTGCGCAATTTAATGCACACATAATTTATTGTCATTTGACATTTGAACACCATTAACTCAATTAACAACTGCTTAGACGTTACTTAGATACATAAGTAACCACATGCATGATTGATTGTCCAATTTTAATAGATAAAACAAAGTATATTTACTCGTACCAATAGGCCCAGTAAATATCTACGTTAAGAACCTATCCACATAAATAGAAAGTAACTGTAGCTTATTAAACTTCAAGTAAATGTGACCCACTTATTGTTATGTTATTTTGGTCTTTACATATAATAAGCATTATGCAATTCTATAAACAGAAGTACGTCGCAATGACTAGGTTAAGTAGCCAAGGGTAGTGTTCTTTTTGTGACTATAAACGTATTCTTAGATATTCCGGTATACCTACCCGCGAAATACGTTTAATTTTAAATTCACTATAAGGTAATGTTTAACCAACCTCGAACGACTGACCAATTCCGCTATAATTACTTATTAACTATCTATTCTGGTGATACCCAGTAATAACGGCATTTTAAATCACTCACTTCAATGAATTATGAAGTTACCTACATCAAGTCGTACTCGTCGTATGATACTATTATATTCAATGCATGAATTGCTAAGTAATTAATAAGTGGGTATGTAGACTTTTCGTTCGATTTATCAAGGATTTACATTTGACTTATGAAGTCATGGGAATTCACTACTTTGTATTGCATTTAGCTATTACACATTGCGTTTTCAATAACGGTTTCTCGTTATTAGACAATCAAACATGTTTAATTGTTTAGTGTGATAAACACGTATGTTTTTACTCCATGCAGGAATGCTTATAGTATTTATACTATGTATATACATATTTCTTTGGTACTTATGTCTATGCCAGCGGCAAGTAAATATGTTTTTCAAGTATTTCAAGTATTTCAAGTGCACTCATGAATATTTAAATTCTTATTTTCATGGCTTTTTACTGAAAGTTAGTAACAGTACTTACTTAAGTACAAAGTGTTCATGGCAGAGACCTTATTATACGTACCTATACACAGTTGTGTTATTTCAACACATGTGGCTCTCTAGCGCTTAATTGCCCACTGCGTAGCGTTTAGTGAAATTTTATTATACCTATGGTGTTCTCAACATGGTGTACAATCTTACAGATACTTAAGTACCTGAACACTGCACACTGGGACAAATCTTTGTTCATAATAAAAGTAAACCCAAACCGGAATTTTCCATAGCCAGTAACCACCGATCTAAACCACCAATAAAATTCGATTGAATTATTATTCAAACAGTTATCTAGATACCAATTTCCGTAAATCGTAATGATAAAACAATGCTAATAAATGTAACATGAAAAATGAAATTCAAAGTGTTAGCAGGTAAGGTACCTACAATACTTTAATTTAAACTGATTAATACGAACTATTTTGTGGTGGACGGTAGGTTAATGCGAAGAAATAATTTTGCCAATCATACAGAACACCTTATTTTCGTTTCACTTTTAAATAATTTTGGGGTAGGCACCGCAACGTTCATTAGGTACACGTGCACCATTTACTCATAACTATAGTTTGGCCTTATTGTCCTGCCATCAACATGTAATGGCCTTTACTTTGGCAATGAAGGAAATTGGTATGAATTTGTTTATCTACCCGTAAAAATCGCTTGCGCATTGACTCCGTTCATAGGTGGTTTTGATTTAAATATAAGTAATTAGATAAATGCTAGTGACTATTCTTATAGCCGAATATTTATATTCTATTGATACCACCAATACGCAAGCAACTGTTGGGCATCAAACATTAATTACCTAGGTACTTACCCTTCCTTCATTTTTTTTTTTACTCGGTTTTATCCTCGTCGCCATTTGTAGCCTCTACGACCACATTATAACACACTTACAGGCTATCAGTAGATATAAGATATGCACAACACAAAGTCCGTCCACACTCGACCACGGTCGGCGGGCGACTGCCCCCACCACCGCGCCTGAGCGGCTGTAGTGGATACTACATCCCTTCTTTGTTTTAATTGAATTGAGATTATTTAATATCACAAATATATAATTTTATAACTTATAAGTAATTCTATATTATACATAACATATTTACATACATATCTACACACATGCCTAACACACATGCCTAACAATCATGTCAACCGTAGCCAACAATATTCAATATAACTACCAGTCGCGTAAGATTTTTACGCTATGTTATATTTATTTTTTAAAACATCGAATCATCCATAATTAGTTGTTTTTACTATTTGGATTAACAACAGGCCACTTATTAAAATAAGTAAATTATTTATTCATTTTATTATTGACTTGTATTGAAATAAAACTTGCAATTGGTTATTTCAATTTCCAAATACTTTACTTTCCTGTAACGAAATATAATCCTTGTAGATCTATTTTTATCTTAACAAATTTTCAATCGTTTAAAAACATCCTTATCTTACTTCTCCCTTCCCTATTAATTTTAATCTCTAGTCCTTCCTTTCCCCTATTAATGTTAATCTCTAATGAACCATAATATACAAAGATTGAGGTTCCACATTCCTCGCAAAAGCGGCGGATAACTTAGCTGGTAAATTGATTTCATGATCTGCAAAAGTCAAAGTTTCTGGATAACCTAATAATTATAATTTGTTCAGCATATTGGCCACATACTCATAGGTATGGGCACTATTACATATCACAAATGGATTGACCAGCGCGCACTAGCTTCCCAGACTTTTTTTTCAAAAGGTTGCAAAACAAACTCAGAAGAGGCCGTTTTGCAAAATTACTATTTTATTTTTCTTGTTCTTAGTATAAGATATTTAATTAAGTATATTTATAAATCTCTTTTAATTGACATTTTCGAAAATTGCTAGTTTTCAGGTCACAATTATATTGCCAATTTGGGGATGCCCCTTGACACCGTGCCCCCAGGACTTGATTACCAAAAAATATGATTATACTCGTATTGTGGGAAATACCCACAAGGGACGATCGTTCAAACAGTTGTATAAGTCTGAATATGGGAAGGTATTCCTCAATTTTAATGCAGAAGTGTACCAATAGTTACATAGAACCTGAGGCAGCTAACCTGCCACAACAGAGTATTTCTACGATGGGTTCTAAGGGCATGCTGGTAAGGTCAGACTGGCCCCTGTGTACTAAATAGATACAACATGAACAACATAAGGATCAGCAGTCCTAAAATGTGCAGACTGTGTAACGAGGAGGAATAAACGCCCCTACACATTCCGACCGAATGCCCTTCGCCGATGCGACGTTGCTATCATATTCTAATCTGGGGAAGCATTAAATACACCCAGAAGAGGTCAAAGCTCTCACCGCCAAGAAAACACTTCAATTTCTCGCAGAAGCCAATCTTGAGTGCGAGCTTGTGTCTGTGGCGATCACAATAGATCAGCAATGATCGCAGTGATGAATACTGGGCTCTATCGCTCTGCAAAGTCGCAACGCTGAACTATAACGATCGTGTCTTTTGTGATATTTCACAGCAGACAAGTATTTAAAAGTACTTATGTGTTTATCGTACTGCACAGGCGTGTACCTGTAACCGGCCGAACTTAGGTGCGACTACACCACGCGCTGCGCGCGGATTGAATCAGATTCGCTTTCTATACACCAATGCAACACCTGGCGTGCACTGCACGGCCTGCCGACGTGGTGCCATGTTCTGCGCAGGCGCGCCCCCGGCTGGCAGGCGTTGCTGCGCCAGCCACTATGTGCTCAACTCCACCAGCCCTCTGGTAGCTGCGGTCCGGGACAGGCTGCACAGCCCACTAAAGCTAAACAGACCTTAAACTTAACCGATCTCTGTAAACTGTGATCGGTCGTGAAGAGCGACTTCTTAATCTTCTAGTTCTATTTATTGGTTAATTTTATTATCGTGTCATAATCAAGTATCATACTGAATTAAAGATTAAACTTATTATTTTTTTACATGGAAAATCAACAGCTGTGTTATCATATTATCCATATTATGATAAAAAGATAAAATTATCAAACCAATTACTGGCTGTACCAACGAAATTAATTCATTAATTTAGTATTTCTTTTTGTGCCATTAACTTGCTGTGCCCCAACGTAGTCATGTTTGATACAATTGTATTATTATACCATCTAAATGTAACTACAACATGAGTGCAATAAAACTATTGACTTTTGATAGGTTTTTGACTTCCAAGAACCTAAAGGTATAAAGCCCCAGCCATGTATAGCGACAGCCTCAAATCGTCAATAATAAAGAATATTGAATTAATGTCTAAATTTATTAATTAGTAGGTAGATACATTTTAATAAGAGCACCATGTTCGTAAGACTAATCGAGCTACATCTGTGTTCGTGGCATAGCTAAGTATATAAGCCACATTATGCCGAGATCCCGACCACCGAGTCCGATGATTCAGGGTTGACACTAAACACTCAAATAGTGCAGGAAAATGCAGGAATTTTATTATACGCAATAGTACATTACACACCTAGGGCGGTCAAGTAAAGAAAGTCTCAGATCGCGGGTAATTGAGGCCCGAGCCGGAGGCGAGGGCTATAATCTAGCAGTCTGAGGATTTCTTTACGACCGCCCGTGGTTAGTATACGATTTTACGTCACCACCTGGCCGTGAAGAGGGATTTTTCGTAACGCCCAAGGGCGGTAAATCCCGCTTTTCGGCCTGGTGTGACGCAAAAGTAGTTAATAATGAACGACTATCGCAAAGTCTGATTTACTTCCCTTCTCGCTGCCAGAACGACATATTAGTACTGCCAATTTCCGTGAGCTGTTGTAGCTTTCTAGTAATGTCTCTTTTTTAATGAAGGTAATTTAATTAGGCTTTAATATATAAAAATAAATGTTGATATTACCAATTTTGAAAGGATCCTTACAAGGACTAAATAGCTGATCAAAATTATTTTTCCAGCCCTCAACCTCGAAGCTGGGTTTTGTGTTTCACGTTTCGGCATGTAGTCAGTACCTATATGGAAAAATAGGGTGGTTGCGAAAGTGTTAAACTTTCATGTAAGCATGAGTTGGACTCGTTCACGAGTATAACGCTTACCTTGGTCATCACCTCCCTCAACCAGTTGTAGAAGAAGGGTACCCAATCAATCAACGATACCGGTTAAGCAAAACCCTTATCGTATGCTCAAGCTGCTGGACTAATGAAAGAATTATAAGACTTTTATCGTCTCAATAAAAGTGATCCTGCTCACCACTTCTCCAATGGCCTAGCTGAATTATCCTCCTAAGACCCCTTGTCCTTTATAATGGCCAAATCAAGCATTATTTACAATTATTTCATAAGATTTAAAATTCATCATCTAAAATTGACAGCTGGGTCTCAGGAGATTGTGCATGGCCCTATTTTTTATAGACTCGTTTTTTATTACCAGTGGCCTAGCTGTTCACTGTAGAAACAGTGGGTTATGCATGGCCCTATTTTTATAGACTTATCTATATTTTATCATCAGCGGCCTAGCTGTTCTCTGTAGAAACAGTGTGTCATGCATGGCCCTAGTTATTAATTGTAAACCTGTGGCCAAGCTATTCACTGCCAAGAGTGCATTTTGCATGGCCCTAATTATTCATTATGAACCTGTGGCCTAGCTCAATGTGCATGGCCCTTGTTTGTACTTGCCTGTAGTCAAGCTGTTTACTGAAGGAACAGCATCGGTTTTGCCTGACTCTTAATACTTAGTTGTAATCATTTTATTACAGCATATCATGCACCTATGTGCCATATAGTCTATGGTTGGAGTTTTACATACTATTTCGTATATTAGCCGTTTCTTATTTAGAGCCCATATTATGTTATGAGAAACGCATATTTCAATACTTAAGTATCATACGCATTTTAATGCCAATTGGCAATTGAATGCCACTGATGTTATTTAATGCCTTTAGCACTTTTATAACCATATTGTGCGCAATTTAATGCACACATAATTTATTGTCATTTGACATTTGAACACCATTAACTCAATTAACAACTGCTTAGACGTTACTTAGATACATAAGTAACCACATGCATGATTGATTGTCCAATTTTAATAGATAAAACAAAGTATATTTACTCGTACCAATAGGCCCAGTAAATATCTACGTTAAGAACCTATCCACATAAATAGAAAGTAACTGTAGCTTATTAAACTTCAAGTAAATGTGACCCACTTATTGTTATGTTATTTTGGTCTTTACATATAATAAGCATTATGCAATTCTATAAACAGAAGTACGTCGCAATGACTAGGTTAAGTAGCCAAGGGTAGTGTTCTTTTTGTGACTATAAACGTATTCTTAGATATTCCGGTATACCTACCCGCGAAATACGTTTAATTTTAAATTCACTATAAGGTAATGTTTAACCAACCTCGAACGACTGACCAATTCCGCTATAATTACTTATTAACTATCTATTCTGGTGATACCCAGTAATAACGGCATTTTAAATCACTCACTTCAATGAATTATGAAGTTACCTACATCAAGTCGTACTCGTCGTATGATACTATTATATTCAATGCATGAATTGCTAAGTAATTAATAAGTGGGTATGTAGACTTTTCGTTCGATTTATCAAGGATTTACATTTGACTTATGAAGTCATGGGAATTCACTACTTTGTATTGCATTTAGCTATTACACATTGCGTTTTCAATAACGGTTTCTCGTTATTAGACAATCAAACATGTTTAATTGTTTAGTGTGATAAACACGTATGTTTTTACTCCATGCAGGAATGCTTATAGTATTTATACTATGTATATACATATTTCTTTGGTACTTATGTCTATGCCAGCGGCAAGTAAATATGTTTTTCAAGTATTTCAAGTATTTCAAGTGCACTCATGAATATTTAAATTCTTATTTTCATGGCTTTTTACTGAAAGTTAGTAACAGTACTTACTTAAGTACAAAGTGTTCATGGCAGAGACCTTATTATACGTACCTATACACAGTTGTGTTATTTCAACACATGTGGCTCTCTAGCGCTTAATTGCCCACTGCGTAGCGTTTAGTGAAATTTTATTATACCTATGGTGTTCTCAACATGGTGTACAATCTTACAGATACTTAAGTACCTGAACACTGCACACTGGGACAAATCTTTGTTCATAATAAAAGTAAACCCAAACCGGAATTTTCCATAGCCAGTAACCACCGATCTAAACCACCAATAAAATTCGATTGAATTATTATTCAAACAGTTATCTAGATACCAATTTCCGTAAATCGTAATGATAAAACAATGCTAATAAATGTAACATGAAAAATGAAATTCAAAGTGTTAGCAGGTAAGGTACCTACAATACTTTAATTTAAACTGATTAATACGAACTATTTTGTGGTGGACGGTAGGTTAATGCGAAGAAATAATTTTGCCAATCATACAGAACACCTTATTTTCGTTTCACTTTTAAATAATTTTGGGGTAGGCACCGCAACGTTCATTAGGTACACGTGCACCATTTACTCATAACTATAGTTTGGCCTTATTGTCCTGCCATCAACATGTAATGGCCTTTACTTTGGCAATGAAGGAAATTGGTATGAATTTGTTTATCTACCCGTAAAAATCGCTTGCGCATTGACTCCGTTCATAGGTGGTTTTGATTTAAATATAAGTAATTAGATAAATGCTAGTGACTATTCTTATAGCCGAATATTTATATTCTATTGATACCACCAATACGCAAGCAACTGTTGGGCATCAAACATTAATTACCTAGGTACTTACCCTTCCTTCATTTTTTTTTTTACTCGGTTTTATCCTCGTCGCCATTTGTAGCCTCTACGACCACATTATAACACACTTACAGGCTATCAGTAGATATAAGATATGCACAACACAAAGTCCGTCCACACTCGACCACGGTCGGCGGGCGACTGCCCCCACCACCGCGCCTGAGCGGCTGTAGTGGATACTACATCCCTTCTTTG
The DNA here is from genome assembly GCA_963971205.1 of Aethes cnicana. NCBI lineage: Eukaryota > Metazoa > Arthropoda > Insecta > Lepidoptera > Tortricidae > Aethes > Aethes cnicana. Next base: position 3,418,496 of record OZ020289.1, on the reverse strand, counting down.
TTTTAATTGAATTGAGATTATTTAATATCACAAATATATAATTTTATAACTTATAAGTAATTCTATATTATACATAACATATTTACATACATATCTACACACATGCCTAACACACATGCCTAACAATCATGTCAACCGTAGCCAACAATATTCAATATAACTACCAGTCGCGTAAGATTTTTACGCTATGTTATATTTATTTTTTAAAACATCGAATCATCCATAATTAGTTGTTTTTACTATTTGGATTAACAACAGGCCACTTATTAAAATAAGTAAATTATTTATTCATTTTATTATTGACTTGTATTGAAATAAAACTTGCAATTGGTTATTTCAATTTCCAAATACTTTACTTTCCTGTAACGAAATATAATCCTTGTAGATCTATTTTTATCTTAACAAATTTTCAATCGTTTAAAAACATCCTTATCTTACTTCTCCCTTCCCTATTAATTTTAATCTCTAGTCCTTCCTTTCCCCTATTAATGTTAATCTCTAATGAACCATAATATACAAAGATTGAGGTTCCACATTCCTCGCAAAAGCGGCGGATAACTTAGCTGGTAAATTGATTTCATGATCTGCAAAAGTCAAAGTTTCTGGATAACCTAATAATTATAATTTGTTCAGCATATTGGCCACATACTCATAGGTATGGGCACTATTACATATCACAAATGGATTGACCAGCGCGCACTAGCTTCCCAGACTTTTTTTTCAAAAGGTTGCAAAACAAACTCAGAAGAGGCCGTTTTGCAAAATTACTATTTTATTTTTCTTGTTCTTAGTATAAGATATTTAATTAAGTATATTTATAAATCTCTTTTAATTGACATTTTCGAAAATTGCTAGTTTTCAGGTCACAATTATATTGCCAATTTGGGGATGCCCCTTGACACCGTGCCCCCAGGACTTGATTACCAAAAAATATGATTATACTCGTATTGTGGGAAATACCCACAAGGGACGATCGTTCAAACAGTTGTATAAGTCTGAATATGGGAAGGTATTCCTCAATTTTAATGCAGAAGTGTACCAATAGTTACATAGAACCTGAGGCAGCTAACCTGCCACAACAGAGTATTTCTACGATGGGTTCTAAGGGCATGCTGGTAAGGTCAGACTGGCCCCTGTGTACTAAATAGATACAACATGAACAACATAAGGATCAGCAGTCCTAAAATGTGCAGACTGTGTAACGAGGAGGAATAAACGCCCCTACACATTCCGACCGAATGCCCTTCGCCGATGCGACGTTGCTATCATATTCTAATCTGGGGAAGCATTAAATACACCCAGAAGAGGTCAAAGCTCTCACCGCCAAGAAAACACTTCAATTTCTCGCAGAAGCCAATCTTGAGTGCGAGCTTGTGTCTGTGGCGATCACAATAGATCAGCAATGATCGCAGTGATGAATACTGGGCTCTATCGCTCTGCAAAGTCGCAACGCTGAACTATAACGATCGTGTCTTTTGTGATATTTCACAGCAGACAAGTATTTAAAAGTACTTATGTGTTTATCGTACTGCACAGGCGTGTACCTGTAACCGGCCGAACTTAGGTGCGACTACACCACGCGCTGCGCGCGGATTGAATCAGATTCGCTTTCTATACACCAATGCAACACCTGGCGTGCACTGCACGGCCTGCCGACGTGGTGCCATGTTCTGCGCAGGCGCGCCCCCGGCTGGCAGGCGTTGCTGCGCCAGCCACTATGTGCTCAACTCCACCAGCCCTCTGGTAGCTGCGGTCCGGGACAGGCTGCACAGCCCACTAAAGCTAAACAGACCTTAAACTTAACCGATCTCTGTAAACTGTGATCGGTCGTGAAGAGCGACTTCTTAATCTTCTAGTTCTATTTATTGGTTAATTTTATTATCGTGTCATAATCAAGTATCATACTGAATTAAAGATTAAACTTATTATTTTTTTACATGGAAAATCAACAGCTGTGTTATCATATTATCCATATTATGATAAAAAGATAAAATTATCAAACCAATTACTGGCTGTACCAACGAAATTAATTCATTAATTTAGTATTTCTTTTTGTGCCATTAACTTGCTGTGCCCCAACGTAGTCATGTTTGATACAATTGTATTATTATACCATCTAAATGTAACTACAACATGAGTGCAATAAAACTATTGACTTTTGATAGGTTTTTGACTTCCAAGAACCTAAAGGTATAAAGCCCCAGCCATGTATAGCGACAGCCTCAAATCGTCAATAATAAAGAATATTGAATTAATGTCTAAATTTATTAATTAGTAGGTAGATACATTTTAATAAGAGCACCATGTTCGTAAGACTAATCGAGCTACATCTGTGTTCGTGGCATAGCTAAGTATATAAGCCACATTATGCCGAGATCCCGACCACCGAGTCCGATGATTCAGGGTTGACACTAAACACTCAAATAGTGCAGGAAAATGCAGGAATTTTATTATACGCAATAGTACATTACACACCTAGGGCGGTCAAGTAAAGAAAGTCTCAGATCGCGGGTAATTGAGGCCCGAGCCGGAGGCGAGGGCTATAATCTAGCAGTCTGAGGATTTCTTTACGACCGCCCGTGGTTAGTATACGATTTTACGTCACCACCTGGCCGTGAAGAGGGATTTTTCGTAACGCCCAAGGGCGGTAAATCCCGCTTTTCGGCCTGGTGTGACGCAAAAGTAGTTAATAATGAACGACTATCGCAAAGTCTGATTTACTTCCCTTCTCGCTGCCAGAACGACATATTAGTACTGCCAATTTCCGTGAGCTGTTGTAGCTTTCTAGTAATGTCTCTTTTTTAATGAAGGTAATTTAATTAGGCTTTAATATATAAAAATAAATGTTGATATTACCAATTTTGAAAGGATCCTTACAAGGACTAAATAGCTGATCAAAATTATTTTTCCAGCCCTCAACCTCGAAGCTGGGTTTTGTGTTTCACGTTTCGGCATGTAGTCAGTACCTATATGGAAAAATAGGGTGGTTGCGAAAGTGTTAAACTTTCATGTAAGCATGAGTTGGACTCGTTCACGAGTATAACGCTTACCTTGGTCATCACCTCCCTCAACCAGTTGTAGAAGAAGGGTACCCAATCAATCAACGATACCGGTTAAGCAAAACCCTTATCGTATGCTCAAGCTGCTGGACTAATGAAAGAATTATAAGACTTTTATCGTCTCAATAAAAGTGATCCTGCTCACCACTTCTCCAATGGCCTAGCTGAATTATCCTCCTAAGACCCCTTGTCCTTTATAATGGCCAAATCAAGCATTATTTACAATTATTTCATAAGATTTAAAATTCATCATCTAAAATTGACAGCTGGGTCTCAGGAGATTGTGCATGGCCCTATTTTTTATAGACTCGTTTTTTATTACCAGTGGCCTAGCTGTTCACTGTAGAAACAGTGGGTTATGCATGGCCCTATTTTTATAGACTTATCTATATTTTATCATCAGCGGCCTAGCTGTTCTCTGTAGAAACAGTGTGTCATGCATGGCCCTAGTTATTAATTGTAAACCTGTGGCCAAGCTATTCACTGCCAAGAGTGCATTTTGCATGGCCCTAATTATTCATTATGAACCTGTGGCCTAGCTCAATGTGCATGGCCCTTGTTTGTACTTGCCTGTAGTCAAGCTGTTTACTGAAGGAACAGCATCGGTTTTGCCTGACTCTTAATACTTAGTTGTAATCATTTTATTACAGCATATCATGCACCTATGTGCCATATAGTCTATGGTTGGAGTTTTACATACTATTTCGTATATTAGCCGTTTCTTATTTAGAGCCCATATTATGTTATGAGAAACGCATATTTCAATACTTAAGTATCATACGCATTTTAATGCCAATTGGCAATTGAATGCCACTGATGTTATTTAATGCCTTTAGCACTTTTATAACCATATTGTGCGCAATTTAATGCACACATAATTTATTGTCATTTGACATTTGAACACCATTAACTCAATTAACAACTGCTTAGACGTTACTTAGATACATAAGTAACCACATGCATGATTGATTGTCCAATTTTAATAGATAAAACAAAGTATATTTACTCGTACCAATAGGCCCAGTAAATATCTACGTTAAGAACCTATCCACATAAATAGAAAGTAACTGTAGCTTATTAAACTTCAAGTAAATGTGACCCACTTATTGTTATGTTATTTTGGTCTTTACATATAATAAGCATTATGCAATTCTATAAACAGAAGTACGTCGCAATGACTAGGTTAAGTAGCCAAGGGTAGTGTTCTTTTTGTGACTATAAACGTATTCTTAGATATTCCGGTATACCTACCCGCGAAATACGTTTAATTTTAAATTCACTATAAGGTAATGTTTAACCAACCTCGAACGACTGACCAATTCCGCTATAATTACTTATTAACTATCTATTCTGGTGATACCCAGTAATAACGGCATTTTAAATCACTCACTTCAATGAATTATGAAGTTACCTACATCAAGTCGTACTCGTCGTATGATACTATTATATTCAATGCATGAATTGCTAAGTAATTAATAAGTGGGTATGTAGACTTTTCGTTCGATTTATCAAGGATTTACATTTGACTTATGAAGTCATGGGAATTCACTACTTTGTATTGCATTTAGCTATTACACATTGCGTTTTCAATAACGGTTTCTCGTTATTAGACAATCAAACATGTTTAATTGTTTAGTGTGATAAACACGTATGTTTTTACTCCATGCAGGAATGCTTATAGTATTTATACTATGTATATACATATTTCTTTGGTACTTATGTCTATGCCAGCGGCAAGTAAATATGTTTTTCAAGTATTTCAAGTATTTCAAGTGCACTCATGAATATTTAAATTCTTATTTTCATGGCTTTTTACTGAAAGTTAGTAACAGTACTTACTTAAGTACAAAGTGTTCATGGCAGAGACCTTATTATACGTACCTATACACAGTTGTGTTATTTCAACACATGTGGCTCTCTAGCGCTTAATTGCCCACTGCGTAGCGTTTAGTGAAATTTTATTATACCTATGGTGTTCTCAACATGGTGTACAATCTTACAGATACTTAAGTACCTGAACACTGCACACTGGGACAAATCTTTGTTCATAATAAAAGTAAACCCAAACCGGAATTTTCCATAGCCAGTAACCACCGATCTAAACCACCAATAAAATTCGATTGAATTATTATTCAAACAGTTATCTAGATACCAATTTCCGTAAATCGTAATGATAAAACAATGCTAATAAATGTAACATGAAAAATGAAATTCAAAGTGTTAGCAGGTAAGGTACCTACAATACTTTAATTTAAACTGATTAATACGAACTATTTTGTGGTGGACGGTAGGTTAATGCGAAGAAATAATTTTGCCAATCATACAGAACACCTTATTTTCGTTTCACTTTTAAATAATTTTGGGGTAGGCACCGCAACGTTCATTAGGTACACGTGCACCATTTACTCATAACTATAGTTTGGCCTTATTGTCCTGCCATCAACATGTAATGGCCTTTACTTTGGCAATGAAGGAAATTGGTATGAATTTGTTTATCTACCCGTAAAAATCGCTTGCGCATTGACTCCGTTCATAGGTGGTTTTGATTTAAATATAAGTAATTAGATAAATGCTAGTGACTATTCTTATAGCCGAATATTTATATTCTATTGATACCACCAATACGCAAGCAACTGTTGGGCATCAAACATTAATTACCTAGGTACTTACCCTTCCTTCATTTTTTTTTTTACTCGGTTTTATCCTCGTCGCCATTTGTAGCCTCTACGACCACATTATAACACACTTACAGGCTATCAGTAGATATAAGATATGCACAACACAAAGTCCGTCCACACTCGACCACGGTCGGCGGGCGACTGCCCCCACCACCGCGCCTGAGCGGCTGTAGTGGATACTACACCTATAATACTATGGAGGGTTGAAGTAAAGGAACGCAATCTTTATAGTTCCAAAAGTGGACACCAAATCCGGTAGATTGGGGGCGCTGCGGTCGCCACTCCAGTCAAGCCACCTAGGTGGATAGCTGAGCAGATGGCGCTACTGAGGCGAAAACGGTTGTAAGAAGAGTGTGTTTTGTTTTGTTGCTTATCAAATCCGCTGGACACGTTTTCAACTGTTTCGCCATATAAAATTGCGCTCCCTATCAAGACACATTCCACACTCCATACCTACCAATACACCTAATAGTAAGTTTTTTTGTCATTAGTAGAAGACGATGAGAAATCTATCCAAGCATCGATCGGTAATGAAAGCTGCCACTGGGGCTATATTCGAAGTCTTAAATAGGGATCTCCCTGTTTCGTATAGGATCACTCACGCGTCAAGTTGAACTTTAAATCTAGCTGCTTAAAGTTCACGCGACGCGTGAGCGATTCTATAGGGAACAGGGAGATCCCTATTTTAAGACTTCGAATATAGCCCCTGCGTGACTCTCTGACAATTAAACACAATGCTAGTATTGTGTTGCAAGTGTTTTTATATCATTTTTATGTGTCATTATTAATATTGTTTATGCTTTATGCAGTTCTTAACTAATAAGGAAAAGTGATGTTTGGTACCAGATACATACTTATTTGAAATACCAAACCTGTGTGAAATTAATTAGACACTTCAAGAAATGGTTCTTGATTCCTCATGGCTTCAAATCATCAAGTAGGTACCTAAATTCATTTTTTGGTAGGTTTTTACAGTTCTATTTTTTTCTTCCTGAAATATTCAAAGTTTTAAACTTCTAGAACGAATATATTTAATAGGTTGTTACGGCCTAAACAGTGTTAGGTGTATGCATATATAACTACTAGTTTCCATGAGAGCTGTAGATCTTGCTAGTCTACCTTTGTGTTACTACTACAGCCTATTTGCGTCCCACTGCTGGGCACAGGCCTCCTCTCGTCACGAGAGGGTTTGGGCTATAGTCCCCACGCGGGCCCAGTGCGGATTGGGGACTTCACACACATCTTTGAATTACTTCGCAGATGCGTGCAGGTTTCCTCACGATGTTTTCCTTCACCGAAAAGCTCAGTGGTTAATTCAATGAATTTCGCACGTAAGTAAACTTAGAGGTGCGAGCCGGAATCGAACCCCCGATCCTCTGCATGAGAGGCGGTAGGTCGAACCACTAGGCCACACGGCTTACCTTTGTGTAGCTTAAATCAACCTTTTGAAAAATTTCCCAAAATCTAATCGACAAAAAAAAAATTCAAATTGCTTCTATTTATTTATTATTAGTTAAAAAGCACCACAAATACTCTCAACGCATAGTTGATGGCTGTCTCAGTATGCTCACATGCGTCGAGAGTGTTGGTGGTGCTTTTTAAATACTTTGAAGCGTTTTGAATTGCGGAGGCGCGGGACTCTCTATAGTAGATTCATCTTCTACTACGTCCTCCGCAATCCTCTGAGCACTTTTACTTGATACACAAAATACACTTTCTACTTTTTTAGCGTCTCGGTGCGAGGCGAGCCTACACAGTGGACTGTAAAAAAAAACATGCCGTATGTTCGCAGAAATTTTTGATTATGCTGCCATTTACAATGTGGATTTACCACCTGTTTACAGATCATCATCATCATTATGAGATACACGTACCTAATTTATTGTTTTGTTTTACAAGTGTTGTTAGATTTCCCTATCCCAGTGCCCGATCGCAAACCATTTTTTTCAAGGTCAATTTAACCCACTTCTTTTGTCTGATTTTGAACTTGAATTTTGCACATAAGTTTAGCTCTCGTGACTAATAATGTTTCAGTGACTTTTCATAAGTAGCTCAATAAAAACAAATTGAACTGAAATTTCTTCTCTTTTGACATGAAACCATGACATGAAACTTCTGTATTGCCGTTGATCTATTATAAGTAAGGATTCATAATCAGTTGGAGAAAAATGGCCCCATCAAAACGGGTACCAGAACAGCTCGGGCACCCGTTTGGCCTTCGTTATAAGGAGGCGTTATTAGCATATTGGAACGTATTTTCTAATGTCAGTTTGCTCCATATATTCTGTCATATTTTGTTAGGCACTGTTCGTCCATATGTTATTACTTATTATAGGTCAATGTGTATTGCCTATATAAAAATAAAATAGGTAAGTAATCTAGGATTCAAGAATCTCTATCTCACATAGTACCGTTTTTTTTCACACAACACGTTGCTGTTGTGTAAAGAAGACGTAATGCACACACATTACAGACCACTATCTCCACGTTCGATTTGTAGCCACTTTGCAGCATATCGCGAACGGCATCAATGGAAAGTTGAATGACACTGCGCCGGTATTTTGTAACAATCGTAGTAAACGTACGGTTGTAATAACCAAGAGTAAACAAACAGTAGGAGAAATGTAAAATACCAACGTCATTGATTATCGCCAGGTTGACGTCATTTGTGTTATATCCTATTTTAATGTGAAATTATATCTGTGAGACGAGCTTCCGGTAGACGAGGCTGTAGGTAAGTAGGATTTCAACAAGGTGGAGCGAAGACCTTGTAAACGTAGCGGGTACGCGGTGGGCGCGAGTGGCACAAGACCGATCTGAGTGGCGCGCCTTGGGGAGGTCTATGCCCAGCGGTGGACGTCTTTCGGCTGAAATAAGAATGATCATCATGATATCTGTGAGAATGAATGGTAGATGGTTGTTCAAGTACTATGTTGACTAAGTTACAAAGAAGCACTGATGAAATATATTTATGGATAGACTTCATCAAGAAATCACACTCTTTAGCCTTTTTTTTTACCAATGCCAAAACGCTAACAAAACAAAAAAGGAATTAGGCATACCAGCCGGTATGAAATGATGAGCGTGCAAATATTCTCACTGCATTTTAATTACCTTACTTTGAACCACATTTTTCTACATCGTTAATTCTCCATCATTAAGAACTTTCGCTTTTGATGTCGAAACTTACATTAGAGGCACTCATCGCTTGCCTACTGAGTTTCCTTACGTCGATACGACCTAATAGATAAATAGCAATAATGATCGAATTACGGTCGGCGAAAGTTGCAAACTGGTTATGTTAGGTTAGGTTCGGAGAGATTACATGCCTAATGCTTAAGGCTATATTTATAGCACTACTAGCTGACCCCGCAAACTTCGTACCGCCTTCGCTTGGCCGCAATAGTTTACGTCCTATTCTCACACCTACTGAACATACACTTCAAATTTCATAAGAATCGGTCGAGGCGTTTCGGAGGAGTTTGGTTACAAACACTGTGATACGAGAATTTTATGTATTAGATATTTATATTACGAGTTTTTTACAAGATCCAGGGGAGATATATTTGTTAGAGTTCCAATCCTCAAAAGGAGAAAAGAAAACGAATCATTTTAAGCGAAAGTCGATCATTTGACTTTTGCAACAAAATTGGACTTTTTCAATTTAATCACATTAAGTTAGTAGGTGAAGCCGTGGTGGCCTAGTGGTTCGACCTACCGCCTCTCATGCAGAGGGTCGGGGGTTCGATTCCGGCTCGCACCTCTAAGTTTACTTAATGTGCGAAATTCAATTTGAATTTACCACAGAGCTTTTCGGTGAAGGAAAACATCGTGAGGAAACCTGCACGCATCTGCGAAGTAATTCAAAGATGTGTGTGAAGTCCCCAATCCGCACTGGGCCCGCGTGGGGACTATAGCCCAAACCCTCTCGTGATGAGAGGAGGCCTGTGCCCAGCAGTGGGACGCAAATAGGCTGCAGTAGTAGTAGTAAGTTAGTAGGTAGGTACTTTATTTATTAAAGTTTCTTTACATCACCCCTGGCCATAAAGTATGATTTTCTGCCCGCTACGCGGAGAGAAAATCTCACTTCTTGGCCAAGGCAAGACGTAAAACTTTTGACAAACCACGGGTGGTAATTCGTAAAGACCCAGATCGCATATTTATGGCCCTCACCTTCGGTTCGGGCCACAGAAACCTGCGATCTGGGACATTTACGAATTCACCACCCTAGGTCTGTAATGTACTATTAAACTATGGTTAACTATTGTAATTTACCGTTTATTTAATTATTTAAACTTCATTGCACACACAAAATGTATACAATTGGCGGACTTTATGCCTAAAGGCAGTCCAGTTCAGTTTACCGTGTCATGTTTCGTTACATTAGTCACAGGACCATCTTTCTTGTTTTCTTTATTCATTTGCTTTACTCCACTTAGCTCGCTTGTTTACGTAACAAATGATATCAATCTCAAGACAATCCTCATACAGATGTTCAAAATGGCGTGCTGTCAAAATTGCCTCAAGTGACTACTTTGAAACTTATTCCCTTAGAATAAGGTTCGCAAGTGTATCATTTTATGCTCGATTGTACTTTCGATCTCGTTGATGTAATGTAACCTTACACTACACTTGCCGGATGAGAAAACCGTGCGATGCCATTCTTCTAATGGCCGCGTGTCCACTGGACCACGACATCGTACGAAATTAAGAAAATGTTCCTATAATCTTGGTGTATTCAAGTATAGAGTGAATAGGCATCTTCTGGGTAAGCGTGTTCCACCTTAGACCCTATCATTACTTCCCATCAGGTGTGATCAGGGTCAAACGCAAGCCCATTTGTAATAAAAAAATGTAAAATATCAATTGATATTTTGGAAGATGATTATTGCCGACCGAGTCTATCATTTAATATTAATATTTTGTTTACCTTACGCTATATAACAAAGACCTTCCTACCTTTACAATACTTAGGTAGGTATACAATACAATACAAATAATACAAAACAATATAGGTACTTTATTGAACACCACACATTCAAGGAATAATACATACTTTAGCTAGGTATATTTACTAGCTTCTGCCTGCGACTTCTTCCGCGTGAAATTTGGTAATCGCGACTATTTAGCCTTTATCCTTCCCCGGGACTCCAACTATATTGATGCCAAATTTCATCTAAATCTGTCCAGCGGTTTCAGACAGAGGAAATGGACGGACAGAGTTACTTTCGCATTTATGACATTGGTACGGATAGTATGGATGTTTAGATATAGGTGGTACCTAACTGGTGAAATTCTAACATATTGTGTTCATCATGTGAAAAGGAAATGCATGCCTTAGGTATGATTATGCGCATTATGTAACGTATTAATTCAAGTTGGGTATAATTTGTACGCGGGTCTAGTTTAGATATTGCAAATTTCCTCTCTTTTCCTTTACCGTAAATATCACGAAGTTTTATATCGTGTAACCATTTTAATCGTGTAACCCATAGAAATTAGAAGTAAGTATCGTAGTCGAATGGAGCCGCTTGCGCAGAAAGCGACGCACTTCTCTCTGCGCGTGCGCTCAGTCCGCGTACGACGCTGAAAGGGAACCAACTAACAGTGCGGGAAAACTATGCGTGTGAAGTGAATCTAGCCTCTGAATTTACAAGGCCAAGGTATTTATTAGAAAGAAATTATTATATAATTTATTTTATCCGTGACTTCCTAAATTACACTTTCATACCAAGGGAATTGTTATGATTTATCTCCTTGGCAAATTTCGTGGACATCCACGAAATAGTTCTCAAGGTATTTATAATTGGAAGTATTTTAGACACATAAGAAAGATACATTTCACTAATTTCCCAAAAAATTACTTCAAAATCTGTTGTAAAACCCTCTGTACTTTTTTTCTAAAATAGACGTGACTTTTAGAAATATAGTTTTTATATCAGTGTGTGGATTTTAAGTTTGGATTTGCCGGTATAATTAGTATTTAAAAATGTTTTCTTCCAAGAGCCTTAAGAACATTTGGTAATGGTCATACAGTTTATCATTTATCAGTGTTTTGTCGGCAGAAATCAAAAGAACTAAAATAAGTAAGTATTCAATAATTGTTATTGTTATTAAATAGTTATTGTTACTATAACTATTTAATAACAATAACAATTATTGAATTGAATATGAGCTCATCGTTAGTTTTCAATCAGTGCATAATAAAGACTTCAACGCGCTCGTCTCTCGCAGTGGCTGATGAATTAAAAAATATTACTATTTTACAGCAAAAGAAAATGTGATTCTGATATATACTTTATAATATTGAACTCGTTTTGTTTGTTTATTACTATTTTGTCGCAAAACCCCAGAACTGATTTTAATTATATACATGATACCTAATCTGTACAACTCCTGCTAATTTTCACTTTTTGCAAGAAGCCGCGGGCGTAGCTAGTGTAACGATAAACATTGACTCTGTAATCAGCGAAAGGAAGCCAACTGAAAGCAAATTACAGTACAATTTCCGACGTCAGTTACCGGATTACTTCGCAATATGAAGGCAAACTAAAACACGCAAATCGACATTCAAATACATCGTCCATTCGAATTTACTTATTATATACGTTAGCGTGTCTTAATATAACATAATACCTAATCAGTTACATGTTAATTGTTGATGATTTAGCAAATTAATTTCAATGTTCGTTTAAATTAATTTGAATAAAAAAGCATTCTGAATGTATCTATTATTTACATATTTCGTATTTAAAGAATAACTTCTTTACATTAAAGCATTAAAGATGAATTACTTACTGGCACAGAGGCATTCCATCTTCGGCCTCAGGGTAGGCAACGCCTTCGAGATCTTATGGTTTCGATGTCCATGGGCCGCAGTGACCGCTTACCATCAGGTGGTGGGGGGGGGGGGGGATTTATTTTCAAGTCCTCTTTTACGAAAATCCAGCATTATCACTAAATCTCATTCACGTAAAGAGTTCGACAACCTGTGTACAGTTTTACACAACTTAGAAGGCGCGTAGATGAAGCAAAAATAGACTCTGCGTCAACGACTTAAGTGCTTCGTCACATGCCTTCTAAGTTGTGTCGTGCTGTAATCGTATACAAAACTAACTTGCTCACGTTATAAATGTTATAATATATGTGGCCTTTCTTAGCAATAAAAAGACCATGAGAATAAATCTACCATCTGGTGTTACAACGGTATATTAACAGTTGCTAAATATATTTTCCTTTACGTTAGTTTGAAGATGATGATGAACATCTAACAAATCTACATATACTTATTAGAAAACCGGCCAAGTGCGTGTCGGGCCACGCGCAAATTATAGGGTTCCGAAGTTGAGGATGCCCACAGTACCTTTTTAAGACATATTAGCATCTAGCTAGCCTGTGGTATGACGTGCCCGCCCGACGCCCATGCCGCTCGAGAAAAATCATCATTATAAGTTGGTCGACTATTACTCGTAAGTTTGTACAGCCTACTTAGCTCTGATAGTTTTCCTTTCAACTACGTTATATATGCCACAACCTTGATTTTTTTTCAGCCATCCAAATACCACCATTTAGCTGGCAGGGGGGGGGGGGGACACGTGACTCTAACAAAAAATAGCACTTTAAAGCTTAATATTTCACAAACGCATCACTTAATCAAATAATGGTTTTAACAAACCCACAATATTTTTTTAAGACCTATTCAACGATATGCCGCACCATGGGGTACGCAAGAAAAAAAAATTACATCCCCACTTTACGAGTAGGGGAGGTACCCTATAAAAAAATATATTTCAAAATTTTATTATACCACTTTGTCAGCGTAACTAATATGCATATTCATGCCAAATTACAGCTCTCTAGACCTAAGCATCTCCGAGCAATAGTGCGGACAGACGGACAGACGGACGGACGGACGGACGGACGGACGAACATGGCGAAACTATAAGGGTTCCTTGTCGACTTCGGAACCCTAAAAATGAATTGCTGTGTGTTAGGCTTAGGCTCGACAACTACGGGACCGATTTGATCGATTGTATTTTGTTTTATTCCTAAAAAAATAAAAATAAAACTTATGATATGGAAATCCGTAGTGATATGAAGATCACCGGGCCAACTGGTTTTTTTTCTAAGTATATTTATCGGCTCAACGATCAGCTATATGTGGACTATATTTTTGTAAAAATATGAATAAAACAAAATGGTATTTTCAAGTGGACGGATGGTCGACAGAATATGGAAAGCCAGTTGTCTCTTTTTAAAGATCGATACGTGCATTGTTTATTGCCGGAACCCAATAATTGAGATTAATGGTATTGAAGAATATTATGTACTTATTAATTAAACCCTCTTAATTGTGACATGCAGGAAACCTGTTCTCACAACCTATATATTTTATATGAAATTTAAGTTCTAAATCCATACATAAAAGGTTCTCCGTGCTTTCATTATTTAGGTGAGCAAAAACTCGAAAGGAAAAAAAGCGAAAGTTGATTGTACTACAATGATTCTAATCATCATCAAACGATATAGATCTATTGGCACTAGGCCACACGATTTTAGTCTCTACAAGTTTGTATTAGCCCGGATCTGTAATCCATACTTAATTTACTAAAGATTATTTACCATAGGAAGTCCTGCACCTACACAATTCAAAAGGCTTCAAAGAATTTAAAAAGTACCGCCAACACTCTCAACGCATGTCTGCGTGCTTAGACAGCCGTCAACTATGCGTTGAGAGTGTTAGTGGTGCTTTTTAAATAATAATAAATACATTAAATAAATAAATAAATATCTTGGAACATTTCACAGAAATTGACCTAGCCCCAAACTAAGCAAAGCTTGTACTATGGGTGCTAGACAATGATATAAATACTTAAATATATTGAAGTGTTTTGAAAATCGCGGGTCGCGGGTTTGAGGTCCGCGGGTTGAAAAACCAACTCGCACCTCTGAAATTATTTAAGGGCGAAATTCAATTTGAATTTACCACTGAGCTTTTCGGTGAAGGAAAACATCGTGAGGAAACCTGCACGCATCTGCGAAGTAATTCAAGGATGTGTGTGAAGTCCCCAATCAGCACTGGGCCTGCGTGGGGACTATAGCCCAACCCTCTCGTGATGAGAGGAGGCCTGTGCCCAGCAGTGGGCCGTAAATAGGCTGTTGTAGTTGTAGTTAGTTGTTTTGAAAATTGTGGAGGCTTCCTATTGTAGATTATCTCTACGTGAAAATGAAAGCGTTTTACTAAACCACTACCACCACAACCACACCAGCCTACTTACAGTCCACTGCTGGGCACAGGCCCCCTCTCATAACTAGAGAGTTTGGGCTATAGTCCCTACGCGGGCCCAGTTCACACTCATCCTTGAAGCAGATTTTCTCGCGCAGTTTTCCTTTCCCAAAAAGCTTGGTGGGAACTTTAAATTGAATTTCCCACATAAGCAAACCCAGACGTGCGCGCCGGATCCGGATGAGAGGCAGGTAGGTCAAACCACTAAGCTACCACGGCTTCACCAATCAAAGCAAAGTCATTTTCTCTTATTACCTACATATACCTATCTAATTATTTAGGTGCATCTGCCAGAATGAGGAGTCAGATGCGAGTGGTGCAGTGGCCTGTGAAGAGCTACTGCCGGCGAGTCACCACCAGCGCCCAGAGCCAGTCTTCAGAAGGACCCTTTGATGGTAAGTGGAATGTTATAAATGTGAAGGATAAGGATAAATACTTTACGGTCACTTTTAAAGTACCAATCCTTGATACGTAGTGACAGAACGTGGGTTTCCCACGTTCTGTCAGGTCCCCTGAGTAGCCTGAAAACAGTAATATCATAACAATCCATACTAATATTATAAATGCGAAAGTAACTCTGTCTGTCTGTCTGTGTTTTACCTCTTCACGTTTTAAACGCTGGACCGATTTAGATGAAAATAGGTATGGAGACAGTTAAAGTTCCCGTGGGAACGCGATAACCGAATTCCACGCGGGCGATATGTAGCGGGCAGATCCTAGTAAAACTTTTATGAGCGTTTTTTGTGCTCGGCCCTGAATTCCCATTTCGAATTCTGAGTTCCTCGTAATTGGTCATCGATTACAATCTTCTTGCATAGCAGCCGAGATTATCCCAAAGGAGACTTGAAACATCACAAAGGACTTTGAGTATGCCGTATTTCAATTTTGACTGGAATATCCTATACCTAGTCTACTTAACCATCACGTTTTTCAGAGCACGGAGACAGTGAAATATTGTTTGTACTGTACCATTCATTAGATAACCGCCAATCATTTTAGTAACACATACAGAATTTGTATGATCATTCTTTCCAAACCTCATATCAGGTATTTTCTGATTAAGGTTAACTTTATGGTTACATCACGGTTGAAATATTTTATTATTATTATGATTGCAACCGGTCTTTCGTCTATAGAATTAGTGACTAAATTTGTATTGACATTGAATTATAATAAGGCTTACGTAATATTATCAATTGGATTAATGCTCACAATAGCAAGTCTTGACTATTTATAATTTATCACTTTACTAAAGGTTACAGTGGATTTGTTAAGAGGGAAGAATAGTATTCGGCCGGTACGGTACTCATCCATACAAAAGTTACAAAAAGAGAAAACGTTTTTCCACTTCTAAATATTTTCCAATCTCCATGATTTTTTAGTATGTTATTGACACAATGAAATACTACGCTTATCGTTTTCCTTTTTTTATTTGCAAGAACTTTGAACCCATTGTAAATTAAAAAAAAGGAAAACCAATAAACCTATTTTTTCATTGCGTCGATAACATACGAAAAAAACATGGAGATTGGAAAATATTTAGAAGTGGAAAAACGTTTTCTCTTTTTGTATGGTCGCGTAGTAGGGTATTCCTCCCTCTTAAGTAACATCATGATTATCATATCATAAAATAACTACCACACTATTGCGTTGTCTACATGTATTTACATGTATATTACGCATGTGGTGTATTAAATTCTTAAATGCATGAATCATGAATTTTAGTTTCAAAGAGTAACAATCATTCGACTAATACTAGGTATATGCAGGGAACCTTTAGTTGCTGCATATTTACAATTAAATACAAACCCCCATTCAATTGAATAAAATAAAATAATATATTCCAATAAAATAAAATAAAAACTACTTAGATATAGGTACTTAAAATTAAAGTAAAGTAGGATTCATAAGGTGAATTTCCCAGTGTTTATTAACAAGGAATCGATGAAAGTTAGACTGTTTGAGTACCTACTGTATAGTTTATAGTGAGCTACTTTTTTTTAATTATCTTTGTTTTTAGTCCCATCATAATAGTAAAATGCATTTATTTACCTGCAAATATAACCACGAAGTTTACAACTTAAAGAGTACAATACATTATTAAACATTATAAATAACCTAATTAATGTATATCTGGTTATATTGGTTGTCCCCATAAACCATGCAACAAAGTTCAAGTATCTGGGCGACCGAGTTTTGCTCGGGTGAAAATAGCTAAAATCTAATTTTCCGAGATTTGATACCTAGCTAGATCGATTTGTCGCCCTCGTAAACCCCCACATTCCAAATTGCGGCCAGATCGCTAGAGCTGTTTCTGAGATCGTATAAACGTTACAAGACTTAAACAGATAAAGAAAGAAATATACAAGTTTAGCGCCTAGAAGATAATATAAGTATTTCTTTCGTTGTCCCCATCAGGCGCCAAAGCGCCGGTGCGCGCGTGCCCTGCGCGGGCGCAGCGGGCGCGCTCCACGCACGCCGCCATCGACACCTCCGTATTCGAGACCGTCGCGCCCTCCTCGGTGAAGTCCTGGGAGGAGGTCCCGGGACCCAAGCCGCTGCCGCTGCTTGGAAACACGTGGCGCTTCGCACCTTTCATTGGTAAGTGGAATACATAAAATTGATTTCCTATGTTTGACGTGAAGCGTGTTTAACATCGCAATGAATCACGGGTAAAGAAAAGTCAATTTGGATTGAAAAAGGTACTTATTAACTGTCGGTTTATCATTTTTATTAAATCTGAATTTCAATCCAGCCTCTTGTTTCCCAGAACTCTGTCAACTTTAAGGGCCGATTCAGACCGAAATGGCAGCGGCCCTTAATGAAACTTATAAAGGTTTTGCTGGTTGTAGTGTGACTCGGTCACATAAAGCCGAAGAAGTCTGTCCTGAAAAGAACTGAACAAGAATAATTAACGAAATAATCGAAATTACCATTGTGACGTTGGTAAACCACACTATTCAATTTCCAAAGAAAGCTCTCATTGTGTACGCAAATGTTTTCATTAAATCTAGTCACGATCATTACTCGATGTCGAGGTGACTTGTAACCGGTTAGGTTTAGCTGCTTTTCAGCACACTCATTTTATCAAAATGACGTGTTTGAATTGAATCTAAATAGGTTATTATATTGAAAAGTGTCGTGAAACTTCTTTCCTTTTTCGGGAATAACTAAAAATCAAAACCTCATCACAACAGTTTGTCCAATCAAACCAGTCCTTTCGAATAGTTAATTTTTTGATAAACATTCCCGTGTTATTGTTTTTATGGCCGAACAGATACATTTCAGAAAATAAAAGACACTCCTAGAATATGTCTTGTTGCATTGTTTAACTACTTAGAAGAAAGGCTACTTATCCAACCTATGTATATGCTATATGGATCTATCATTCACATCATTACACTATCAATCATGTTGCTACATGATCGGTGGACCATACTTCTCGCAATTGTTATTCCACGCGCGGATGACACTCGAGGCATACGAATAGAACAACGTTACGAAAAATTTAATAAGGACAAGGTTACAATTACATACTTAAATCACTTCAGATGACACAGTAATAGTTTAATCTTGGGAACAACATTGGTTCAAGTGAATGTCAGTAACTGACATACTAAGCTTCTTTGGATTAAGACCGAATTCAAAAATTGCGAAAACTGATGCGGTTGCGATTTTGCTTCTTACATTGTTTTCGTATTATTTATTACGTGCTGAAGCAATAAAGAATCGTATATAACAAATTTGTAAAACTTTCCTAAATTATAAGTACAAGGTAAATTCTATCGATATACATACTTAATTGTAGTGTCATAATTATTGATACTGTTCAATCTAAGTTCTTTGTTTTCATAACAATAAAATCATAACTTTAACTACTATCTATGAATACGACTAGGTACGTGAGGTTTTTCAAAATGAGTTTGAAATAAGTATTATATAAAAAAAATTGACGAACTGGCCGGGAGCTGCTGACAATCGGGATCAGTGGAAGAGATGGGGGGAGGCCTTTGCTCAGCAGTGGGACAAAAGAGGCTTCTAATAATAATAATAATTTAACTAGCATGTGTATCATTGAAACATTTACAACAAATCATTAATATGCCATCGTAAACGAACTGCAACATTGCAACGTTGTGAAACGCATTGCAGCCTAGAATCCTATATGCGCATGAGTTGATCGAAGGAAGCCGTCACCAACGACCCATTGTGGTAAGTACCATCTCTTTTTGTGGGACAAAAGTCCCATTTTATTCTGCAAGGCATTTTATGTTGACATGGTTGTTTGACAGTTCAATACATGTTTTTCATTCTGTAAATTCGAAAAAGAGATTCAGTTTCGCCAGTTGAATGGCATTGCGGAAATTTCAAACGGACTTTTCGAGTAGGTATTTTATAAATTTCACCATAGACAAAAATTAAAATACGATATAAATTCAATGATGTTATCATAATTAATTCATTTAAGTATATGAAATCATTTTATATCGCTATTAAGCTTTGAAAGTATACCTAGAGCAAGTGCCAAAGGAATGTTCGTATGCAAAAAAATCGCGGAAATAGATATGGATCGTTGAACATTGTCGATTTTCCCGACGTGCTTATTGATCCATATACTTACGAGTTGCAAATTGCAAAGCTGCAGTTTAGCTTACATTGTAGCAAATTTATTGAATAGACTTTAAAAAAGTCCTAGATGGTCTTGTCAAAGTACGCAAAATTTCTGAGAATAAAAGCAATAAGTAAACAAGTTCCCTTAGTTATGGGACGAGGAGGAGGGACTGACTGACAAAGAAACGTACACTGAAAAAACGACTTTGTTGTATTTACAAAATTGGCATTAGTTGATTTCATCTGTGTTAAATTAACCATATTTGTAGTGGTTATTGCAACATTTACTTAATTGATATTACTAAATCAAAATGATTGATGTGAAAATGAAGTCGTTACTATTTACTATTGTAGACTTAACAAAAACGTACGTTCAATTTACCGAACCATAACGGTAGAGTAACGACAGTTAAACTTTATTTAAAGATACTATATATCTTAGTAGCTTTTACTTTACAGTTTACAGTTTTTATTACCAAATACGCTTCATTAAATTTATTTTTTGGTTTTGTAAAGCGTCGCTACTAACATTATATGTTAAATTAACTACCAACGACTTTGGGGTTACTAAACCCTGAAGGTTAATAATGTAACCTATTCGCTTTAGTAAATAAAAGTACATCTGATAATACAATTCACGGAACAACACAGTAGCTTTTACAAGAAAAGTTTCGTGAAAATGTCATCGTTAGTTTTGTGAAGACTTCCATACAATTTCAATAGATGGCGTTAGTGCCGCTGCTTACAATATGTGTTAAATTAACTACTATCTGACGTTGAATTAACGGAACCCTGAGGGTTAATAATGTAACCAGTTCACTTTAGTAAATAAAGTACACCGTATGATAAAATTCATGAAACAACACAGTTGCTTTTACGATAAACGATTTGTGAAAATGATATTTTCAAGTTTGTGAAGACATCTATAAAACTTCAATAGATGGCGTTAGCGGCGCTGCTTACAATATGTGTTAAATTAACTACTTTCTGACGTTGAATTAACGGAACCCTAAGGGTTAATAATGTAACCAGTTCACTTTAGTAAATAAAGTACACCGGATAATAAAATTCATGAAACAACACAGTTGCTTTTACGATAAACGATTCGTGAAAATGATATTTTCAAGTTTGTGAAGACTTCTATAAAACTTCAATAGATGGCGTTAGCGGCGCTGCTTACAATATGTGTTAAATTAACTACTTTCTGACGTTGAATTAACGAAACTCTAAGTGTTAATAATGTAACCAGTTCGCTTTAGTACCTAAATAAAGTACACCGGATAATAAAATTCACGAAACAACACAGTTGCTTTTACGATAAACGATTCGTGAAAATGATATTTTCAAGTTTGTGAAGACTTCTATAAAACTTCAATAGATGGCGTTAGCGGCGCTGCTTACAATAGGTGTTAAATTAACTACCATCTGTAGTTAAATTTATTAAACCCTAAGGTGTAGTAATAATACCTGTTCGCTTTAGTAAACAACACTACATTTGATAATAAAATTTACGAAACAACACAGTTGCTCTTACGATAAACGTTATATAATTAAGTATCATTGCTAGTTTTGTGAAGGCTTCCATAAAACTTCAATAAATGGCATAATCGTCGTTGTCAACATTGTCTTAAATTAACTACCATCTGGCGTTGAATTTACTAAACTCTGATGGGTAGTGATGTACCTAACCTATTCACTTTCGTGAACATAAAACGACATCTAATAATAAAATTTACGAAACAATACTGTTGCTTTTACGGTAAACGTTTCATGAAAATTGTTCCTTTTGTGAAGAATTCCATAAAACTTAATAAATTTTAAAATAATAAATCACATAGGTAACTAAATGATGGCATTAGCATCGCATACATTATGTGTTATGTCATGTAGTTTAAACGAGCTATCTGCCTATATTTTTTATTATTTCTACAAACCCGCAAACCCGTACATAAATACCTGACGTACTAATGGTATACTTACATATACTCATAAATACAATGAAATCGGGTCACTTTGAAAGTGAAAGTGCAGCTTGAAACGTGAAGGAGTTACCATAGAATTTGGCAGAGGAAGAGGAACAGAAAGGAGACAATTTTTGGAAGATCTAATGAAAGAATTCTTCTAGATCTAATGAAAAAATTCTATTTTTTTTTATGAAATGGAAGCGTTTCTTAAGGTAAATAAATATCAAAAAAGGGTAATCTGTAAAATTGAGAAATCGCAGAGCCCGAAAAATCTGTACAAGTACTTATAGGTTAATTGAAGATATTTAAAAAAAGTCGGCGGGGTGGTTTAAAATGACCTGAACATATTTCTACTGTAAAAATAGTCTCGTCTGTCTGTCCGTCCATTAGCCCGTCTGTCTGTTTGTCTGTTTTTTTTTATTTGAACTCGCATCATTCCCAAAACTGCTGAACTGATTTGGATGTATATAACTGTGTTGAGTATAGGCCCATAATAAAATACTGTTTGGGTCTAGGAAGGAGTGAAAAGGGGGGAAGTTATTTCTTATTAATGGCTTTTATACATATATTCGACAGGAATAATTTACGGTACCTAAGAAAAGAAATAAATACCTGCCCAAGGATTGCTATGCTTATTAAAGTTTATTTAACGAAGAAAATTAAATAATTGTTTTAAAAAAGCTCTATTTGCGAGCTACATTCTACTTCCGTGAACTACTTACCTACCTATTCTTCAAACAACTAAGATGTGTAAGTAATGGTTGTAACATAAAGAGAAATCTTGACTGACTAACGGGTAGGTACACTGTCTCAAACTTTCACGATATACCTACACTCATAATAAACACAAAACTCGGGACTTAATCGTGGAATCGTGGACTTAACGTCGAGGTAAATAAAAAATAGTTTTTACGCGATTAAGTCCCGAGTTTTGTGTTTATTAACGGGTAGGTATAAAAAAATCGGTTATATATAAAGTCGGCTTACGGACGATAATTTTACGTGATAGACCGACCTTATTCAGTAAACCGACTTTATAGACAACTTATTTGTTTTTCGGTGGCGCAGCCGGCGTTCGTCAATTTATAAGACGTTATCAGATATCACGTCAAAAGTACCTACCTACCTACTTAATGACCTCCTTCAATGGTCTTCATTTATTACATCATTACTCGAAATCGATGTTAAGTGGGCAAAATAACTTTTTCTTGAACCTACTCGAGACTGATTTTTTATTTTCAAATTAACATTTCAAATTGGATTCATAAATGTATTTATCGTTTAGATTTATATTATCAAAGTTTTGTATCAAGTAGTCAGCAGCGCCATATACCAAATCATCAATACCCACGCGTCCCTTACCTACTGTATTTTACAGTGGAAACGAAATCTCATGATTTCTTATTAAGAAACCACAAGACCTCTAATGCGGTTTATCTACACTCAAATCATAATCCCTCTCTATGATGCGGTCAAAAACCGCAAATTATGACCAGCATTAAGATAAACCGTTTAGTTAGAACAGATTTCTTATCTCTAAATGCTGTAGGTATTATTAGATTAGACCATCGAATTCGACATCTTCGAGCAATGCCCAAATTTATTCTTCAGGCAGACAACGAAAGTTTTTCCAAATTAAAATGTCGGCCCTATATTTAAGTATGTATAGGTACCTATTTAGTCTACTTATGCTTTTTGAAATTCGAATGTGATGCAACTGTAAGTACATATTAAACTAATAATAATAATAAGTAGAGAACGCCAAAACGTGATGACACTGAAATTGAACTTTAAATGTAGCCTTTAAAGTTCAATTTCGGCACAGTAAACTTTTGATACTGCCTATTCAATCGTGTTGCTTCCCAAATCATCATCATCATCATCATCATTTCAGCCAAAAGACGTCCACTGCTGGACATAAGCCTCCCCCAAGGCTCGCCACTCAGACCGGTCCTGTGCTACTTGCTTCCACCGGTTTCCCGCGACCTTCACGAGGTCGTCACTCCATCTTGTTGGAGGCCTACCGACAGCTCGTCTCCCGGTTCGCGGGCGCCACTCGAGAACTTTCCGGCCCCATCGGCCATCAGTCCTGCGAGCAATGTGCCCCGCCCACTCCCACTTAAGGCTCGCAATTCTTCGGGCTATGTCGGTGACCCCAGTTCTACTACGGATATCCTCATTTCTGATTCTATCACGCAGAGAAACCCCGAGCATAGCCCTCTCCATTGCCCTCTGAGTGATTTTGAGCCTTCTTATCAGGCCCATCGTAAGCGCCCACGTCTCGGAACCATAAGTCATCACTGGCAACACACACTGGTCGAAGACTTTCGACTTGAGACACTGCGGTAATTTGGACGAAAAGACACTGCGAAGCTTCCCGAACGCTGCCCAGCCGAATCGGATTCGACGATTGGCCTCTTTCTCGAAGTTGGACCTACCTAACTGGACTGTTTGTCCCAGGTATACATAATGGTCAACAAGTTCGAGCGCAGAGCCTCCGATTATTACGGGAGTTGGTACAACATGGACATTAGACATGATTTTCGTCTTGTCCATGTTCATTTTAAGACCAACTCGATCGGAAACTCTGCTGAGGTCAGCGAGCATAGTACTGAGGTCTTCCATGGTCTCAGCCATGACTAAAATATCGTCGGCAAACCGAAGGTGAGAGATGTACTCGCCATTAACATTGATGCCTCGACCTTTCCAGTCCAGCACCTTAAAAGCATCCTCCAATGCAGCGGTGAACAGCTTCGGAGAGATCACGTCTCCTTGTCTGACTCCCCGCTGCAGTGGAATAGGCTTCGTGGTCTGGTCCTGAAGTCGGACGGACATGGTGGCGTTTTCGTACAAACACTTCAACACTTCGATGTACCGGTAGTCAACTTGGCACCTCTGGAGAGACTGCAGCACAGCCCAAGTCTCGATCGAATCGAAGGCTTTCTCGTAATCCACAAATGCAAGGCAAAGAGGGAGGTTATACTCTTCGGTCTTCTGTATAACCTGCCGCAACGCATGTATGTGGTCTACGGTACTATAGCCCTTTCGGAAACCGGCTTGTTCGGGAGGCTGGAATTCGTCAAACCTGCGCGCGAGACGGTTCGTAATGACTCTCGAAAACAGCTTGTAAACATGGCTCAGAAGTGAAATGGGTCTATAATTCTTCAGCAAGGTGTTATCACCTTTTTTGAAGAAGAGCACCACCACACTTCTGTTCCATGCTCGCGGCGTTCTCCCTTCATGGATGACGGAATTAAACAGCGTCTGAAGGGCCTTAAGGACTGGTTTACCACCCGCCTTCAGGAGTTCAGCTGTAATTCCGTCATCACCGGGGGCTTTGCCGTTCTTAAGCTGTTTGAGAGCCATACTAATCTCGTACAGGCTGACGTCCGGGATATCTTCGGTATAGTGTCGGGTTAATCTAGCTCTAGGGTCTTTAGCCGGATCAGCGACGGGTGTTCGGATTGTCGTGTATAACTGCCCATAGAACTTCTCGACTTCTCCCAACAGCTCCGGTTTGGATGAAACGATCCTGCCGTCTTCGGTCTTCAGCTTTGTCAATTGGCTTTGGCCAATAGACAGATCTTTGGCAAACACCTTCGAGCCTCTGTTACGCTCAATAGCCTTTTCAATACTGTTGGTTGCTCCCCAAATAGAGGATTAATTTAATTATATTTATTTCAATACGGCTATCCCGTTCCCGCGGGAAATATGCGTTTATCCGGGATAAAAAGTAGCCCATTTCATTCCCCGGGACTCCAATTAGACTAAACTTTCGCATTTATAATATTACTTAGTTCCTATAGAATGGATACCTAAGTTAAGCAGGTAGTGGGAAGGTATTCTATTCCTCTAAACACAAATTGACACGAAACCAAATGACCTATTCCTCTAAACACAAATTGACACGAAACCAAATGCTCTCAACAAGCACTTAAACCCAAAGCAACGTCACCAAAGAGGTCTCAGGTCACGTTAAATTTGGTTAAATTAACAATGCAGAAAGGTAAAATCTACCCTGTTTGTTTTGTAAGTACGCAAGATTCTTCGAAATGGTCCCGTCTCTTTCACTCCATTCTGTCACAATGGGGGGTGCGAGGGAAATAAGAAATAGGACCCTCGCCGCCCGCCGCCGCCTGCGCCGCTTCAGTTCAGTGCGCAAGCGGCTGGCGGGGATACTGGTTGGACGTATTGTACTTGTTTATTTCATAACTATTTGGAGGGATCTGGATCCCGACTAACACATGAGTCAGACATGGAAGAGTTAGAAGAAAATGACCTGATTCTAGGTCTACATTATTTGGCAGAATGGGGGTTGTCTCCGACAACTGTTAAGGCGTTCGAAGGTAAGTCAATTTTTTAGTAATTTCGCTATCCATATACACCTACTCGTACTAAGTAAATTTTTATCATGTTGCCGAATAACCAGTAGAAAAAGTTGAAATGATTTCTAAGATAAGATAAGATAAATTTATTGGCAACATTCGGTTACATGTCAATTATTTCTATGTATTTATGTAATATTACATTAGAATTAGAATTAAAGTCTTATATTTAGTTTACATTTTCATATATGAAAATAAAATAATAATATTTTAATCACATAGTCAATGGTAAATTTAGAATTTCTAGTTAAGTAGGTAGGTGTTTGACCGGATAGCTAAGTTATTTTAGTGATAAGTAAGTACTGTGTTTATTTTCGTGTACCTACTATGGACTGCGCGGTCAAACACAATTGAAAAATAGGTACAATAAGTACCTAGGTATACACTGAAAAAAAAAGGATTAGCCGAACTAGTTGCGTTGTGTTAAGTAAGTAAATTAATAATAAGCAAACTTTCGTTACGAACAAATACTTACAAAACTAATTCAGTAGGTAGGTACGCAATTTTCAAAATTAAGTTTAGGTAGGTAATAGTGCAGTGAAACCGATATGTTATTTTCCACACTCTAGGCGGCATTTGCCAGACGGCAAATGCCGCCTAAAGGGGAGATCCCCTTTTTACACGCTACAAATTAGGTAAAACATCCTTTTTTTTTTCAGTTTACCTATGATTTTTAGGGTTCCGAAGTCCACAAGGAACCCTTATAGTTTCGCCATGTCCGTCCGTCCGTCCGTCCGTCCGTCTGTCCGCACTATTGCTCGAAGATGATTAGTTCTAGAAAGCTGCAATTTGACATAAATATATATATTAGTTACGCTGACAAAGTGGTACAATAAAATTTTGAAATATATTTTTTTATAGGGTACCTCCCCTACTGGTAAAGTGGGGATGTAATTTTTTTTTCTTGCGTACCCCATGGTGTGGCATATCGTTGAATAGGTCTTAAAAAATATTGTAGGTTTGTTAAAACCATTTTTCGATTAAGTGATGCGTTTGTGAAATATTAAGCTTTAAAGTCCTTTTTTTGTAAGAGTCACGTGTCCCCCCCCCCCCCTGCCAGCTAAATGGTGGTATTTGGATAGCTGAAAAAAATCACGGTTGTGGCATATATAACGTAGTTGAAAGGAAAACTATCAAAGCTAAGTAGGCTGTATAAATTTACGAGTAATTAGTCGACTTATGAAATGATTAAAAAACCAATGATTTTTCTCGAGCGGCAGGGGCGTCGGGCGGGTTGCTAAATAAGTCTAAGAAAGGTTATGTAGGCATCGTCAACTTCGGAACCCTATACTTATATAATATGGTTCATTCTGTGAGTGTTGTATTTAAGTAATTAACTCTATTCTTGCCTTAACTAACAATTTTTAGTGTAACTAACCATATTATTTAATACAATACAAGAAAAAGCAATAATTCTCGAAAAACTTTCTTGCGTGCGAATTGATTACTTATTATAAATTCATATCGACATGACACTGGCAAAATCATGGTAACACCAATAACAAAAAAATATATAGGGTCCAGCGAAACGTGACGATATTTTTCCCACAGAATCGGCTATCAATTCTAAGCACATTTAATAGGTTTTTAATTTTTTTGAGTTGGTAAAAAAAATGATTTTGTATGGGATTTAGGCGTCGCTCACACCACCAATCCCATACATAAGTAATATTTCTTTGTTAGCAACTCGAAAAAATTAAAAACTTATACAATTTACTTAGAATCGATAGCCAATTATGTGGGTAAAATATCGTCACAACGTTTTGCTTGACCCTGTATATGGTACTAATTCTAATTTTCCGTGCCATTCTCCTAAAAATACCCACTTATGTGATAAAGTAGTGTGTAGTAAAATATTGCAGTATTCTAGAAAAAAGCTCGTAGATAGATTATTGCATGAAAAATTATATAAATAGGTACGTGGCGATAGCCGCCAAAATTTGTACATTTGAAAAAATATCTAAAAAAAATAAAGCCCCACGTGAAATTTATGGTCTTTCAAATTTCACGTGTGTTACTTTTTCTCGAATTTTACTTTAGTGCGTTATGAGTATTATGTACAAGTGTAGTAGTGTATTATGGTACAATTTTTGCGGCCATACCCACTCACCTATATCAGAATGCGGCAGTGAGTAGATAAAAATAACTTGGTGCTTATATTAATTTTAGGAGACATACTATGTTCCGAGTCGGAAATATTCGGCGAAATCATAGGTATATTCCGGCTAGAGGCAAGTTGGTTGATAGGTACCACAATCAAAGACGTGTATTGAGGAAAACGTCAATTGCCAAATCACCAATTGCTAAAGAAGACACAGAAGGTGTGCATAGATTATTATTTAGGACCTATGTAAACTGACTACGTGACACGTGTATGGAATTTGTTTTCAGAATTTTGAAGGAGGTTTTATTCATATTGTTGTTGTTAAGTTGTAGTTTCAAAACAAAAAGAAATCACTTTTGCAAAGATACGTTATATTTTTTGAGTTTGCTTTTATGTATGGCAGGTTTCTGATATAATTTTTGTTTCTAAAATTAGGATGCAGTAACACTGTCACATCACTCACACCAGAAGAGGCCGAAGAACACCAATTATGGCTCAAATATAACATGGAACCCTTTATTGAAATTATGGAGAAGTGGGACAAGACAAGAGATTATAGAATGAAATACTTAGCTTGTCATGATCACACGATACATGATATAATCTCTGAATGGCCAAGTTTAAAATCAAGCCTAGCCTATAAACTGGTACGTTTTAACTTTTTTTCGTACAAGTTGACCCGGTGAACTTCGTAGCACCACAAAAGCGATTCCCATACGAAGTCATTTTTCTTTTTTTAGCTGTTGCTTTAGAATTTTCCCGTTTTTTTTCTAAACAAACCGTCCCTGAATCAAAGAGAATAAGACAACAAATGAATCAGCCAAATCGATCCAGCAGTTCTCGAGTTTTAGCCAGGCTAACGATTGATTCTATATATATTTTTTAATCATATTATTATATTTTATTATAATAATACTAGCTTCTGCCCGCGACTTCGTCCGCTTGGAATGCGGTTTGTATGAACATATAAACCTTCCTCTTGATTCACTCTATCTATTAAAAAAGTCGCATCAAAGTCCGTTGCGTAGTTTTAAAGATCTAAGCATACATAGGGACAGACAGAAAGGAAAGCGACTTTATTTTATACTATGTAGTGAAGTCTTGTTGAAGTCACGTGACCGTATGTATGTATGTCCGGGTTTAACTCAAAAACTACTGATCGGATTGCAACAAAATTTGCCATGGGGGTAGATTATAACACGGGTCAACATATAGGCTACTTTTTATCCCGAAAAAACACGTATTTCCTACGGGAAACTACTACTACTACTACTTCAGCCTATTTGCGTCCCACTGCTGGGCAAAGGCCTCCTCTCATCACGAGAGGGCTATAGTCCCCACGCGGGCCCAGTGCGGATTGGGGACTTCACACACATCTTTGAATTACTTCGCAGATGCGTGCAGGTTTCCTCACGATGTTTTCCTTCACCGAAAAGCTCATGGTAAATTCAAATTCAATTTCGCATATAAGTAAACTTAGAGGTGCGAGCCGGAATCGAACCCCAGACCCTCGGCATGAGAGGCGGTAGGTCGAACCACTAGGCCACCACGGCTTACGGGAAAGCTGTAACCGAATTCCACGCGGACGAAGTCGCGGGCAGAAGCTAGTTATTATATAAGTAACTTTAAGTACTTAGTGACGATATTATGTCTTATACAACACAGGTAGTATTTTCATGTTAGTTTAGATATCGTATCTATTCAGTTGGATGATACATGCCTAATACGACTTACTTATTTTCAGATTGAAACTGACTTTGACGTCATGCATCCCAATTGTGGGCTGAACCTTTTAAAAAAGTGGCCCGTGTTTGTGGAAAAGGCTCTACCACTTTTCAAAAACCTTAAATCAAGGGAATTAAATCTACTTGACGAAAATCCTGTGGAAGGTAGTGTAACGAGTTATTTTTTAGCCCTCTAATTCGCATTGTTGTTTAGAAATACACCCAATAAACTGGTTTTTGACAAAAAACTTCCTTATTCCAAAAAAACAATCTTGGGCATTAAAGGGTTAAGGTTCCATGGTTCCAGGTGCGTGAGAAAAAAAAAATAGGCTTTACAATTATATTTTGTTTTATTTATTTCAGAAATCAGAGACTACATTTTCTAGGCGTCGGAGGAATTACCGAAGTTATGTTTAATGTCGAAACATTGTGACCAACTAGATGACGACGAAATGACCTTAAACTTTGGAATATTCTAATAGTCAGGGGTTACAAATAAGGTATTAATTTACTTACCGTGGAGCTCGTTGCGAATGATACTTGCATTTGCGGATACCCACTGAAATAGCAACTCATCTTAAAACCCCCAAAGCTATTTATGTTATTTCGTTACGATCATTAATCATTCATATGGGTGTTCTTTATTTTCTTTTGAGGGAATGCGTCTGTCAACATCATAATACCTACATGAATCTATGTATGTACAGTAAAAAAACAGCCATGCTTTTTTGTATTGTTTTTTAAATTTAAAATTCAGGACGAAACCTGCAAAAGCGGTTCCAAAAAATCCACGAAGAAATACCATATTTCCTCTTATTTCCTCATACTTATGTTATTTTTTGCAGAAATTGTATTTTTTTCAAGTTGTTCTCTTGAAGATTAGTATTTCCAAGGATTTTATTTTCTTCAGAGAAATCTGTGCATAATCACTGTTATATGATGACATAAATACTTTTCTATTTGAAGAAGCAAATTATTAAATGTCTAAACAATATCACTTTCTCACTTTCTTATAGTACGTTACAGACCTAGGGTGGTGAATTCGTTAATGTCTCAGATCGCAGGTGTTTGTGACCCGAACCGAAGGTGAGGGCCATAAATATGCGATCTGGGGCTTTACGAATTACCGCCCGTGGTTTGTCAAAAGTTTTACGTCTTACCTTGGCCAGAAAGTGAGATTTTCTTTCCGCGTAGCGGGCAGAAAATCACACTTTACGGCCATGGGTGACGTAAAATATGTTTCCTGTCTTCATTAACATACACAGTCAAACATCCAGCGACCGGGGGCTCTATTCGAAGTGTTAAATAGGGACAGGGGGATTCCCTATCGCTGCGCTCACGCGCCACGCGCTCTAGTTGAACTTTAATTCTAGGTGCTTTAGTTCGGTTGCAACGCCGCGACGCGTGAGGGCAGCGATAGGGAATCTTCCTGTCCCTATTTAACACTTCGAATAGAGCCCCAGCTTCAACTTCTATGACTTCTATCCAGTAGGTACCATATTTCAGTTTTCTGTGAGGAGAATAAATACTTATCTTTATGATAATTAAGTTAATGTTAAATAATTTGGGTTAAGTAATTAAGTTTGTCTTAAATGTAAATAAAAATTGATTTTTATTATAAATTTGTTTTTTTTTTGTCTCGACCAATCTTAATATTTTAGTTAGTTTCTTTTACATAATAGTACGTAGGTATGTTATCCAGGCTCGATTAAAACAGGTTTCAAAAAAAAGTAGTGGTGGCAAAACAGTACTAATGTAATATTTCAGACCTCGAAAATTCAAGTAGGTACAACAAATGTAGTAAGAACATCAGCAGTATATGTATAGAATAATCCAGAATAAGAATAATAAGATCCAGAATAAGATAATAATTTTAACCAGGTGATATTTCCTGGCTAAAATTATTATCTTTGCATTTCAACACAAAATGTCTTCTGGATTATTCTTAATCATAGTTGATTTTGTAAAGTTTGGTCATAAGATCACGTCTTTTCATATTGCTAACTAAACTCGAATCGTATTCTCATCGCGCTTGAATAATTTATTGCTTGTGTTCTTAGTACATTTGTTGTACCTACTTGAATTTTCAAGGTCTTGAATACTCTTGTGTAATATAAGCAGCGTTTGTATGTTTTATCTGTAGATAATTAGTAAGTACATCATTAGTTCTATTTGGGTAAATGGTTCAAGGTGTAAATGAAAACTATTCTACTCTACTTATTATGAAAATGAACCGTTCTGTTCATATTTTTTAGTGTAAGAAACATTGTATTATCAACTTCACTCTTTGTAATAATTACCTACTTTTTTTTTATTTAGTAAAATATGGAATGTGCATTCCACTAAGCTGCTTTTGTATGCCCAACTAAAGCCAGTATTGTTTCTACTGTTTACTTGATTAATTTTATAAAGTTTTCTCATTTACTTTTGTGCTATTTACAAGTGCTTGTATTACGTTTCAAATGAAGACAGGTGAATTAAGAGAAAACTATAACTTTATAATTATCAACAAATTTGTTATATCGTATATTTACCATGATACATAATAGAGTCATTTATTAATCACACTAAAGAAAACTTGCAAACATCATGAAGTGAACAGTAGGAACAATACTAGCTTTAGAAGGACATACGAAAGCTGTTTAATGGAATTCACGTAAGGGCGTATTATATGTATTCTAAAGAGGTAGTAAATACAACAAACAATGAAGTTGATAGTACAATACTTGATAAAGTAAAAATTACAGGAAGCTGTTAGATAAATTTTAATAAATTAGGTATGAAAAACAACTAAAATGATATAGTAACAGCTACTAAAAAAGTACAATCCTTGGTGTAGTAAAACATACAAAAGCCGTTTAGTGTACCAAATGTTTTTTTTACATATGAAAGTTGTTTAGTTGCATACATGGAAGTAAAGTGTGTAAGCGATATTAAAGTGGGTTAGTAAGTATAACAAAGAATGAAGTAACTGCCACTATTTTTTTTCATCAAAAAAACAATCCTCAGTACAGTAAAACATACAAAAGCCGTTTAGTGAACAATACAACAATTCCTATAGTAAAAATTACAGAAGCTGTTAGCTAAATTTTACTCAAATTAGATATTAAAAACAACCAAAGAAGTATAGTAACTACGATTTAAAAAATAATTAAAAATACCACCCTTGGTATCGTAAAACTTATCGTAAACTTTACGAAAGTCATTAAGTAAACTGCACTAAATTTGTGTCAGTAAGACTGACCATAGAGAAGTAGCAAAACCTAAATAATCTATTTAGTGATATATGCAAGAGCTATACATGTCCAAACTACTTAATGAATCTATTAGTGATTATGAAACTAATTTCATCGATAATACAGCAGGAAGTTTTGTAAATCGTACCAATTCTTTTCACTAAAATGTACGAAAGATACCTTTGTAAAAAATACCAATGAAACTTTTTAAAATTACAATAATACAATTGTACACGGTACGGCAGTGGATTTAGTAAAACCCACAAAACATATCGGTGAATTTACAAAATCAATTCAGTCAAGAGTACAATGTGAAGTCTGTAAAATATACTTAAGTTTTCAGTATTATCAATGTACCTCTTTTGCTAGATATATATTTTTGATTTGCTAAATATGACTACAGTAGATACAAAATATGCAATAAAAAATACTTGACAAACATGTTTATTATACTAAACTGATTTTGTAAATATCAACCTGTACATGTTTAGTAAAATCAACAAATTTAGTGTGTAGGTCCCAAATCAACCTAAAAATTTAGTAAGCTTTAGTAAAACTTTTGTAAAATCAATCACAGTATTTTTTCAGTGTACGCGCGCTCGGTAACATGGCTTTTATAAAGTTGAGTGACTAAAAAATGCAGATCCACTTTGTCTGTACCAAATTTCTCGTAGTGATAATTATCTGTAGTAGCTGCTGATCTCATATTTACGTGGTAAATATAAATGGTGCATTTTTTTATGCCAAGAAAGATCATCCGAAAAATCTCAAATTGTACCTAATGGAGGTCTCTAAGGCGGAAGCCTTAGTTAAGCGGAAGCTTAACTCTCAACTAGATACAACACAAGGCCATTTTGAATTTGCAACTAGGTACTTATTTAAGGAGTGTGCCTAAAGGTACTTAAAAAAATCCAATAGATAAAACAATTCGTAAGATCCTCTAGGATAGGTATTGGAATTAACTATGGCTACTGCTATCGTTCGTTTACTCATGGTCAACTGACAATTTCCATAACATTTTATACAATCGGAATCCCAGAATAAATGTTATTAAAATTCATTTCTTTAGTTAATAGGACTTTAGCACAGAATATTTAATAGGACTACATACAGGATGGCCACGGAATCACCCGCCTGAATCTAGCCGGCGCGCAACTCGCGGCCAACTCGTCCTTACCATCATTTGTTTCATTCGGAGATGGTGAGTGAATCGTTGGCCCGCGTACTGGTACACACATATTTACAAGTTTACAGACGTCCTCGCACGCAAACATTGACACTTCATTCGAATTGTGTTCGAAATCATGCTTTTATAGGCCGTGTCTGCCGTGTGGCTTTGCTCAAATACCGTCCGAATTCCTAAATTATGAATATCTATGTATAACTATATCAGCCGTTACTGACTTACTGATTGATGACAAGGTACAGCCAAAACCATTGGTCGTAGAGACCTGATGCATGAACAAAGCGATGCGCTAAATCTTTTCTTATTCGCACTGCTAAACTTTGCAATTCCCTCCCTGCGCTTGTGCTCCCCAGTTCCTATTCATCATTTCAGCCGAAAGACGTCCACTGCTGGACATAGGCTTCCCCCAAGGTTCGCTACTTAGACCGGTCCTGTGCTACTCGCTTCCACCGGTTTCCCGCGACCTTCACGAGGTCATCGCTCCATCTTGTTGGAGGCCTACCGACAGCTCGTCTCCCGGTTCGCGGACGCCACTCGAGAGCTTTCCGGCCCCATCGGCCATCAGTCCTGCGAGCAATCTGCCCCGCCCACTGCCTCTTAAGGTTCCTATTAATGAAAATGAAAATATTTATTCACATCTCGGCACATTTACACGTCACTTTTAAATGAATTTAACAGAAATTAATTTAATAATCTTGGTGTATTCAAGTATAGAGTGAATAGAAATCTTCTGGGTAAGCCTGTTCCATCTTAAACCCTATCATTACTTTTCATCAGGTGTGATCAGAGTCAAACGGAAGAAAAAAGAAAGAGTCAAAAGAACAAAAAAATGAAAGTTCCCTAGAACTATGAAAGGATTTTTCTGAATTTACACGTTATGCGTATACGAAATCGCGGGAAAAATCCAAGTAACTCTTGAAAGATAACAATTGCCAAAAAACATTTGTGTTGAAGTATCTATACTACACTCATGACTCAACATCAATGAATTCGGGTCACTTTGCATTTTCCATACAAAGTGACCCGAATTTGAGTGTATTTTAGAATTTACTCTAAGTGCAAATAATACAACTCGTAAAGAGTGTGTAAAGTACTTACTTGGTATAATTGTAGACAGATTTCACGGAAACCGTTGCAGTTGCATGATTGCAAGCAGGATGGGCATCGCCGGTTACGGTAGCTGAACTAGACGAGTGTGGCCATATGGTTACGTAGTAAGGTACAGTCAGCAGCAGAAGTAGATATGCTGTCCAGGTGTTCAAAATGACATACACACGACCTTATTCTTAAGACGTTAAGGGCGTGTGTAGGTCATTTTGAACACCTGGACAGCTTATCTACTTCTGCTGCTGACTGTACCATCATAGGTACCATGTACCATACTCATAGACCTTAATAATGTTAATAATGGTTAATTAGACTGTACCTTACTGATTTGTACCTGACTGTGCCAGGTGTATATTATGTATACATAAGTATATTTCTTTAGCACGCTGTGTAGCCTAAACGACTTGAAGGCTTGTGAGGTGTCTTTAGATTTGTCTTGATTGTGAGAGTGACACTGGGTTTCAGAAGTTTTTATACAGTCGTTTTTATTTAAAAATTACTTTTGTAAAATGTGAGTAGGAGAAAAATATTAATTCTTCAAATAGTAATAATAATTCTTCATAACGTATCGTAACTACCTACAAATAGTGACAAAATATTACAACCATTTTTTTATATTTACATGCTTTCACAAAATCACAATAACACTACAGAACCATAAACATAACTGGGTTGTATTTTATCATAGTTTTGTCGAAAGAAAAGTAAATGTACGATTTTCGTAAGCGCGTGTTCACGACATTTTGAAGTTTTTGAATACGCAACACAATTTACAATAATATACATTTAATATCAATAAAGAAATAAACGAAAAAATCTGATCAATGGAAAGTCAGAAAGCGATCATTAATTTTAAAATTCAAATTAATGAAAAACCTGTTATATTAATCCGAATAAAATAAAAAATAAAATGCTGAGTCACTTTTGCCCCCATATAGCGTCATAAAAATACTAAAAGATTACTTATTTACAGAGATAGTTGATTTATTTGAACGCATAAATATAATAAGTAAATAATTATGTTACCTACTAACATGAGCTTTTATTTATACCTACCTCCCAATTGAATGAATGCATTACATGCATTAATTGATCGTATACTTTTATATACGATCTTAATACAATGATCATATTTCCATTACCATACAATCGGCTACTGATCATTGTATTTAAAATACATAACAGTAATTTGAAATAATCTGTGTTAAGTGAATAATTTATGTTTCGCTTTCATGTCTTATTCTCATTACATATTTTAACATAAGAAAAGTCACATTGTATTAGCGGTTCCTAGTTTGAAAAAACCGGCCAAGTGCGTGTCGGGCCACGCGCAAATTATAGGGTTCCGAAGTTGAGGATGCCCACAGTACCTTTCTAAGACTTATTAGCATCTAGCTAGCCTGTGGTATGACGTGCCCGCCCGACGCCCCTGCCGCTCGAGAAAAATCATCATTATAAGTTGGTCGACTATTACTCGTAAGTTTGTACAGCCTACTTAGCTCTGATAGTTTTTCTTTCAACTACGTTTTTTATGCCACAACCGTGATTTTTTTCAGCCATCCAAATACCACCATTTAGCTGGCAGGGGGGGGGGGACACGTGACTCTAACAAAAAATATCACTTTAAAGCTTAATATTTCACAAACGCATCACTTAATCAAAAAATGGTTTTAACAAACCCACAATATTTTTTCAAGACCTATTCAACGATATGCCGCAACATGGGGTACGCAAGAAAAAAAAATTACATCCCCACTTTACGAGTAGGGGAGGTACCCTATAAAAAAATATATTTCAAAATTTTATTGTACCACTTTGTCAGCGTAACTAATATGCATATTCATGCCAAATTACAGCTCTCTAGACCTAAGCATCTCCGAGCAATAGTGCGGACAGACGGACGGACATGGCGAAACTATAAGGGTTCCTTGTGGACTTCGGAACCCTAAAAAGAAACGCTACTGTGAATCGAGACAGTCTACGCTCGTCCGCCTTCGGGCAAGAGATTCGTGCAACGATACTAACTTTTAATAAGTAATAACTCGATTTTTGCAAAAATATAAAACCCGACTGAAAACAAACTTTTGATTTGACATATATTATATATGTATTTTTGTGATCCATTCATTCAGCCCTTCTTTTTGATACCCCACTCGATAGGCTATAACAAGTTTTTTTTTAGAAACGTTTAAAATACCTCTAAAAATCAGTAATTTTGTTTTTTGCACTTTTGATATACCCAGTGTCACTCTTACGATTAAGACGAATCTAACGACACCTCACAAGCTAAAATCCATGTAGCCATTTAGGCTACACAGCGTGCCAAAGAAATATACATACATACATACATACACTTGAAAAACATAACCCTCCTTCTGGCGCAGTCGGGTAAAAAGATGGCATACCGATGGTACATGCGACTGTACCTATAAACTGTGGTCAGGCTATCGATTTTAAGCATGTTTTTTTAGTTTTAAATTTTTTCGTGTTGGTTAAAAAAATGGTATGGGCCAGTATGGGATTGATAGTGTGAGCAATATCTGCTTCCCATACTTTTTTTTATCAACTCGATAAAAATTAAAAACTTAAAAAACGTGCTTAGTGTCGATAGCTGATACTGTGGGTAACATATCGTCACAACGTTTTGCTTGACCCTATATACTAACATAGAAAGTCCTCGAATGATGATGGCCGCATGCTGGAAGACGAACTGTCATACTCCTCCAACAAGATGAAGCCACCTGGTTGCGAGGAGTCGGCGGATGTTTGAGGCATAGGTGAGCACTAATGTCCGTGAAGAGTAAAGATAGATGCAATAAAATATTTGACTTTGACTTTGATAAAAATTAACTAAACATACTTATTTCAAAATATACTCGTACACAACACATTTCGTTAATCATCTGGAAGTTATACTAACACTTTTTTTCGGCACTTTAAATGGAGTAGCTAAAAATCAACTTGAGCCCTCTTGTAAATCAAGAGTTAGTTCTTTCTTGACTATCAAATGGTTGACTGTTTAAGTTAATTTTAGCTATTTTGAAAATGAAATAATAAAACCTTCATGACCACGCGATTGTTGAACGCACCCTTAATAGCTTTCTGATTGATTTTTAATGTCTTCATTTCTCCGCAAAGTTTTCTACGATACCATTTAATTTTTAAATTCATTGCCATGAGAAAGAAAATGTAAAATAAAGGAATAAAAGATAGTTCTAAATATGTCCACGCTCTTTTGGAATTATTGAAAACATGTTATAACAACAAACGGTTTACTATTTAAACAAAAGAAAAATACGACACAAAGAGGAATAAAAATAATAAACATTGTGATATTTATGATGTAAAATAAATATCATACCTTAAGAACTACGGGGACCGCGAAAACCAACGTTTCACATTAAAACTAATGGCCGTGTGCACCGACACAGCCCCACCCATTTTTTTTATTCGCACGATTTCTCCAAATATGTTTCCTGACTGACGATGACTTCGCAGCTTTATTTAGGACACTATGGAGATTTTATTACACCCATACCATAAATAAAATGTTAAAAAGTCTTTGGCAATAGCAAAAGTGTTACGCCAAACATTAGAGCTAAAATGTTAAGTAGTACCTAATTAATTATCTGCTTAACTTAATAAAGTTAAGCAGATAATTAATTAGGTAAAGGCTTAAGAAATATCTTACCTATGTTAAAATAGTAAATGTAAGCCTTCGAAGCCTAGTGGTTTGACCTACCGCCTCTCAGCCTGAGAGAGGTTAGGATTGGACTGACACTACTAAGTTTACTTATAAATGAAATAAAATTTGAAGCTTAGCTGAATGTTACGTTGAAGGAAAACATCGTGAGGAAACCTGAACGCTTCTGCATAGTAATTGCTGTGTTCTGTGCCCAGCAGTAGGAAGTAAGTGTCTGACCGAAACATGTTTTTTTTACCGAAACCGAAGGTTCTGTTCAGATTATAGTTTCGGCCGAAACCGAAACCGAACCTTTTATAAACATGATTAAAACGTTGATTAAAAATTAAAAATAAATAATTAGGCCGTAACTGGCCGAAACTGAAACTCCGGTCGGACACTAGTAGAATGATTAAGGCTTTTCTACCCACCGTCAAACTAACCGAATCCTTAAAATAAGAAGTAGCCGTAGTACAGTTGCATTCATTAATATGTATACACTTTGACCTTATGACAACGGATTCAGGTGTGAATATTGAGAACTTGATCGTACTATAATTATAAGACAGTTTTTGCAGTAGATCGAATTTAGATATCCAGATTTCGTTAAACAAATGACACGAAATAATTTTTCACCCCTCCTATTCGAAAAGAAGTGTTTTGTTGCCCGTTTAGAGAGAGCAAAATGCGATTTTGCTCCCTCTTCGCTTTTTTTTAATTTTTTTTCATTTCTACCCCGCTAACAGGGAGCAAAATACGTTTTAGCAGTGCGTTCACGGAGCTGCGGAGACTGTAAAAAGTTGCATTCAAAAGTCGCATCTTTTAGGTAATAAGAATTTTATATATCGGCATTTTACATAAATACTTTAATACACATAGTAAAAATTCATAAATATATACTTGCTTTTGATAAATTATTTTCTACTTTTTATTTTCAATTTGGCTGAATGGTGTAGGCCAATAACGTAGCATTCCTCGCAAACTCGTCGTGTGATCGAATTAAAAAAAAACTCGAACCCGCGAATTTCGTGAGCTCTCATTTCCTTGCCGTATTATTTTACACTTAAATTCCAAAAAAAAACTTACAACGTACATAGTGTTATGAAATATTTCGTAGAGAATGAATGAAATCAAAAAGTGATTTAGGTGATGCAATGTATTGGGATCAACACCTCAGAGAATTCCAAAGGAATATTATGTAAGTACGTAATATGAATTGCACTGCCCTTTTTCATTTTATCGCAAATGTATTAAAAAACTTTGTTTGATACATGAGCGAAATTGTCATAATTTTTTTTTCACAATTGTTAAAACTTACCTATTATTATGAACGCAACGCATGCGAGCATGACAGAATATAAATACAATGAAGTAGTTAGAGATTCTTCAATCTGGAAGTCATTTTCGCCTTCTACCTATGAATTTATGATAGGCGCGCGAAATACACGTTCTTTTTAACCTCGTTTGTTTCTAAATGTATTATTTTTTGTTTTACTTAAATTAATGACAATGATGAACGAATGATCTAATGATTTTCTCATAGGAGGGGTGAAAAGCAGAGTGTACAACACGGTAGCAAACTTATTTATGCCTTGGGTGACAATGTTTGAATCCTTCGCTAGCTCAAGATTCCACGCTAGAATCCCTCGCTTACGCTCGGGATTCTATTCTGGAATCTTTCGCGTCGCTCTGGATTCAATCCGTCACCCGCGGTAAAATATACCATTTTGCTCCCTAGTCATACAATCTACTATTTCACTCCTCCTCCTCCGTGGAGCTAACTCCATTTCTACCTCGCTAACAGGGAGCAAAGTACGATTTTGCTCCCTAGTGCTACTGGTTTTCTCAAAGGAGGAGTAAAATTCAGAGTGTACAACACGCTAGAAAAATTATTTACACCTAAGGTGTAAATAATTCACCTATGATATAGCTTGAAAATTGAAACCCTCGCCAGCTCAAGATTCCTATCATTTTGCTTCCTAGTCAACAATCTACTATTCGGACAAAGTACGTGAACGGTTAGGCCTAAGGCGTGGTCCGAATTCTGGTTTAACGACACGATTTCTTTCATGTTCCCAGCACTAGCGTGA
The DNA here is from genome assembly GCA_963971205.1 of Aethes cnicana. Taxonomy (NCBI): domain Eukaryota; kingdom Metazoa; phylum Arthropoda; class Insecta; order Lepidoptera; family Tortricidae; genus Aethes; species Aethes cnicana. The sequence goes on along the minus strand of OZ020289.1, from coordinate 3,377,384 downwards.
TGACTTGTGGTTTTATAATTTATTGAGATACATAAGGTAGTGTAATTAATTCGACCACACGACGCAACCGCCTCGCTCTCGCAATGTTTGAATAATTAAGACTGCCTTAAAAATATTTTACAATTTATTGGCCTCTAAGGGATATTTCAAACACATCAATTTTTCATGACAATGGTATAGGTAAACGAGCGCACTGCTGCTCACCTGATGGTAAATGGTCACTGCGACCCTGGACGCCAAAATCCTATGATCTCCCATTAAGAAACCATAAGATCTCGAATGCCTTGCCTACCCTGAGGACTATGATGGAATGACTCTCTGCCGGAAAGTTCACCGGCTGCCTTAACCCCCTACCGGAACCCAACAGTGCGAGCACTGCTATTTGGCGGCAGGTTAGCGGGGAAAGACGGTAGTAGTACCACCCCAGACGCATCCGCAGAAGATAGTCATTTATACCTAATCACTTAATAAGATATCAGCGAAGACAAACGAAGTGCGCACGCGCACTCTCACTTTCGTGCCGCGCAGTGAAATGCACAAGCAACACGCCGATACTATGTAATTAATTAGATTCTGACTGAATGAGTTGCCTACTGAAGAGTCTGAAGAACGGGTTATTTTGTTTTAAACTGACCTACTACTACAGCCTATTTGCGTCCCACTGCTGGGCACAGGCCTCCCCTCACCATGAGAGGGTTTGGGCTATAGTCCCCAGGCGGGCCCAGTGCGGATTGGGGACTTCACACACATCTTTGAATTACTTCGCAGATGCGTGCAGCGCGCGTGCGTGCGTGCGTTTTAAACTGACCTAGCCTAACCAAATTGTTTTACTTAGGTATAGAATGTTTTATTTACAACCGAATACGTCTTTTGATATTTAAGTTGTTTGAATTAAATTGAATGAATTTGTATTTGTATAATTCGATCGAATAAGATTTCGTGGCCTGGATTACAGTTAACTCTTCTATGGACACGTAAAAAAATGTTCAACATATCAATTCCAATTATTATAATATCATTTTTAAAAAACCGTTTGGTCATTCGTTTTATAAATTGCCGGAGTAGGTTAATGTTTGAAAAAATCGCCAATCATGATGATAATATGTGGGCTGGTATTTTAATATAAAAAAACTTCCATATGTATGTAGAGGTAGGCGCGGATTACGATGTCGTAAGACTGTTAAGTAGTTACCTCTACTTATATTTTTATACGTGTGGTAACAAATATCAATTTATAAATTAGACTACAACTGGGCGCTTTAGGTTTTTTTTTTGTGAGAAGTTAGAAATACAGGCGGACGCCTCACCTGGTGGGATAAGGGAGGATAGGGGACATGGGATTAGGGAAGATGGGATAGAAGGATAGGGAAGAAGACAGGTCCCCGGTTCTCTCACTCACCGTACGAAACGCAATAGCGAACTATTACTTCACGCCGATATTCTGTGAGAGTGTGGTATTTCCCCGCACGAGCCGGGCCGATTCGAGCAATCATTTATTATTATTGCAAGGCTCTACCACAATAAATACTGTATGTATAAGTCTAGCTAAGGCTCGAGAAATGCTGGACCGATGTGGATTATTAATTTTTTGTTTTATTTCCTGTGATTCAGGGAAGGTTTAGCTAAAAAAAAAGGAAAAAATACTTTTTATGGGAATCGCCTTCGGAGTTCACCGGGTCGGATAATATAGTTCACTAGCTTTTTCCCGCAACTTCGTATGCGCAGAAAAATTAAAATGAAAAATCCCGTTTTTCCGTTCCCGTGGGAATTTCGAGAAATCCTTTCTTAGCGGATGTCTACGTCATAACATCTACCTGCATGCCAAATTTCAGCCCGATTCGTCCAGTGGTTTGGGCTGTGCGTTGATAGATCACTATGTCAGTCAGTCAGTCAGTTACCTTTGAGTTTTATATATTTAGATTAATACAAAAATATTTCCCCACATCTATAATGTTTGAGCAGTCCTCCCCCTCATTTTCTCAGATGCCATTATCAAAAACAAAATCCTGTATCAATGGGACTTTTATTTACACCCTTTCAATTAGAGAAAGGACGGATATTATTTTATTATACTTAAGTTAAGAAACATGGGAAAGGAAATACAGCGGAATTGAGAACTTTCATTCTCATAGTTTTTTTGAAGCCCGATGAAGAGCCGATTTTGTCACACCTCCGCACGGCAAACAGGTTTAGATACGGCCGAAACACGGCCTATCACACACCCATACGGCCTATCATATTTCGGCTAAGTTTGGCGTAACATGATATATTGGCTACTAAATCGGAGAAAGTTCATAGTACAGTTACAAAACAGAATAAATCAATAGGAAAGCTAAAATTGATTGATAAACGTGCCTACGACCATGACATAAATTGAAAATGTTATTTTATCAGGTATCTACTAATAGTAAGAGCCACTTTCATAATTTCCCTTTGTTTTATCTTTATAATTAGGTACCTACGAAACTAAAGGTCGCGGGAACGCGGTTGATGCGAGTGGTACGGGACCGGTCTGAGTGGCGCGCCTTGGGGGAGGCCTATGTCCAGCAGTGGACGTCTGTCGGCTGAAATGATGATGATGATGATGATGACCTACGAAACTTGAGCCTGAATTTGGGATTTGTTAGGTACAGTTGAGTTCCACAAAGTGTGTACATAACTCTTTTGCAACTTACTCTCCGTTGTAATAAGGTCCAAAAGTGTTCACATATTTAATGAATCCCACTGTACCTACATTATGGGATATTTTTTTGGGTGAAATCGGAAAGTAACAAAATTACGATATTATAAATAACGAGATTCTGCCCGTGAATTCACCCGCGTGGAATTCGGTTATCGCGTTTCCGCGGGAACTATGCGTTTTTCCGGGATAAAATTTAGACTGTGTCCTAGAAACGCTACAGCTACAAATGTAATTACCTACTACTACTACTACAGCCTATTTGCGTCCCACTGCTGGGCACAGGCCTCCCCTCATCATGAGAGGGTTTGAGCTCTTCGCAGATGCGTGCAGGTTTCCTCACGATGTTTTCCTTCACTGAAAATGTCATGGTAAATTCAAATTGAATTTCGTACGTAAATAAACTTAGAGGTAAATATAATTAACTAGATTTTACTATGTAATTGTGTTCTTATTATTTCCAGGCAGCTATTCAGTTGAGCACGTGGACAAGGTTTGCTTGTCATTGCGCGAACAGTACGGCAACTGCGTTAAGATGGCGGGTCTCCTGGGCCGGCCCGACATGCTCTTCGTCTTTGACGCAAGGGAAGTCGAGCGGGTATTTCGCTCTGAAGATGGAGCGCCGCATAGGTTAGTAAGACATTGATGTTTATCTAAGACCTATTCAGGGTCTGATTGACGCAAATAGACCTTTGAACCTAAACTAGGTTACTTAAAGTCAGGTGGGAAATACAGAAAATAACCGGTCAAGAAGCGAGATAAACTCGCCTGGAGACGTGGACAAGGTTCGTCTGTCTTTACGCGAATACGTAGTACGGCAATTGCGTTAAGATGGCGGATCTCTTGGGCCGGCCCGACATGCTCTTCGTCTTCGACGCTGGGGAAGTCGAGCGGGTCTTTCGCCCTGAGGATGGAGCGCCGCGTAGGTTAGTTAGATTCTTATCCAAGACCTTAGTAAGAATATTAAGTACTACTTACTCGAAATCAAATGGCACAAATAACACAACAAACCGAATATTAGTTGTTATATGTGATTCAATCTAATTCCGGTTATCTTATCAGAGGCTCTAAACCTGATTGACTCAAACAGAAAAATATACACACTGACACCAATACAACATTTTGAAACGTAAAATAACCAAGATACTTTGGTGTTGAAATGGCATCTAAATTAGCATTTTCGAGCCTCAACAGGCTTTGAGGTACTTCCGTGGATCCCATAGCAGAGATCCATTCAAGGTTCATCAAAGGTCACGCGACCATTACGTTACTAATAAATATAAATAGGCTTAAATAAGTCATAGGAAGTGCCTGCATAATTATAATTCGGTCCATTGACCTATAATAACATATGGACGAACAGTGCCTAACAGAATATGTCAAAATATATGGAGCAAACTGACATTAGACAATACGTTCCAATATGCTAATAACGTCTCTTTATAATATGTGTCAAGATAAATATTTTATAATCAAGTCAAATTTACTGAGCGCCAAACGGGTGCCCGAGTTTGACGAGCGGATTGGTCCAGTTCGTAGTGGCACTGCCTTCTGTTCCGATGGTCGCGGGTTCGAATCCCGCTCGGGGCAAACTTTGTGTGATGAGCACGAATGTTTGTACCCGAGTCGTGGATGTTTCGTACTGATATGTATATGTATGTATTTCTCTATATAAGTATTCGTATCGTTGTCTTGCACCCATAACCCATAATACAAGCATTGCTTAGTTTGGGACTAAGTCGGTATGTGTGGAATGTCCGAAGAGAGTTATTTATTTATTTATATTTACTTGTTCCACTGCCAACCATTTCTTAAATCTCTCCAGTAATTTACCGAAAAAATACACAAAGTGGTGAAGATAAATTTTGTTCTCAGACCATCGATGCCGTCACTGAATTACTACAAACACGTTTTGAGGAAGGATTTTTTCGGAGCTGAAGAAAACTGCGCAGGCGTAATAGCCGTGTAAGTATATTCTACTAATCTATAAAAAGTTCATAGAATCTGCTGTTTGTCTTTTTGTTTATCCCTCAATCGTCTAACATACGACGACAGGGGCTCTAATCGAAACGTTACCTACATAGGGAAAAAGAGATTAGTCGAAGCGCAGAACTCCAAATCTAGCTGCTTAAATTCGCCGCGATGCGTGAACACAGGGATAGGGCCTTGTAAAAATTATATAACTTTTACAACAGAGCCCCAGGTTTGATTCAGAAATAAAAAGAATTTCTTTTTTATTTTGGCAGTGAACTTAAGTGCACCTGCTACTGTGCACATTCTTTACATGAGCACATTCATTTTGTATTGAGTCATGGATGTTAAGTATTTATACACGTTTGTATTTCTCTTTATAAGTATTTACAGCATTGTCTAGCACCCATAGTCAATACAAGCGTTGCTTAGTTTGGAGCTGCTTTGGTCAGTTCGTGTGAAGTGTCCCAAGTATACTATTATTTTAATGTGGTGTAAAATGATCCTTAAGTCGGATTGAATCAGACTTTTTATTTCGATTTTCTGAATGGGATAAATACCTTAAAAAGTACTTTTAAATTTTCATTTTCAGTTTTCGCGCTAAAAAGCTAGTCGCCATGTTAGCTCGGCATGTGACGTCACTAGGATAGTAAATAAGTCCATAGTAACCAACCAAGTTAAGTCAAAACTTAAAACGGTTGGCTTGTAACGCTTTGTTTACAGTCGAAGTGACGTCACAGGAGCTAACAATATGGCGTCTACCGTTTTGGGACAGATTAGAAAACAACATTTTATAAATGTAATTATAAATTTATTTACGCATTTTTATGATTAAAAGTCAATGTTTTGGGTAGCATTTTTATATAATCTATCATAAATAAGTCCTTCCCGGTATTTCCTTTAATCAGGGCTTGTAACCGGTTAATTAAAAAAAACCCGAAATAGCCAAATATTTAGAATTATTTTATACTCTTTATGTGGAACTCCATAGTGTATTTAGAACATTACTTCGTATTATTTTATAGCCTTATTAAACATGAAATAGTAAACGAAAGAACGATAAACAAACCGGTTTATTTGTATGGGGCCAAAAACCGGTTTCAAGCCCTGCCTTTAATGGTGGATAATACCTATTATTAACCTGGCCTTATCTTTGCAGCCATGGGGACTCGTGGTCGGCGTTCCGCACCAAGGTGTCGCGAGTGGCGTTGAGCACCAGTGCTGCCGCACAGTACACCGTGGCCGTCAGTGAAGTCGCTGATGCCTTCGTAGATAGGTACAGTTGACATTAGTCTATTACAGTCAAGTGGTCGGTAAAACGCGGCTCGCGAGCCGCATGCGGCTCTGAAAGGCCTGGTATCTCTTCGAGTCCCCCCAAAATATTATTTTCAATCAACATCTAACACTTATTTCGTAAATAGCGCAAGACATAATAACTGCTTTATTTGGAACCCAAGCACAGCGTAACCACTATGCAATTTGGTAAACAGTGAAAAACCTGTACAGAAAACTGCGGCTCTATGTAAGGTTTCCGGCGTTTGGCTCGTGTCTTAAGTTTGCCGGTCCCTCTGGTCTATTAGATCCACTAGGATGATAAAGTCTGGTAGTATTTTTTTTAAATACGGCTTTTCCATGCATAGTTATTTTTATATTGAGCTAAATAAAGGGACCTAATATATTTTTCAGGATACGAGAAATCAGGAATGAGGACTCCGAGACACCTGGGGACTTTTTGAACGAAGTTCACAAGTGGTCCTTAGAATGTAAGTTTCGATGAAACTGTTTGTACTTAGGTACCTATATTAAGTATTATACAAACATTTCTATTTCTCTGCATCAAACTTGTTCTAGGTACAAGAAATTCCCAATTACAATTAATACGTCTATTTGGTAATTTAAAGATCTAAGAGAAACCTTATCACTTTAGTTACAAAGAAATTCACTCATTGGAGGACAATCATTACGTTGTCCGTGGGCGCTTCACATGACTTCGAAAGAACCTATTAAACCGAACAGGTGTTTGTTCCTTTTCAGCTCTCGGTTTGATTGCTCTGGACACGCGTCTGGGCTGTTTCCAAGCTTCAGAGGGCTCCGAGAGCCAGCGGCTCATAGACGCTGTCAACACTTTCTTCTTGTGTGTGGGGGAGCTTGAACTACGGACGCCGTGGTGGCGGATCTACAATACCAACATGTTTAAGAGATACGTCAGTGCATTGGACACTATCCTCAGGTTTGTAGTACTGTTTATATACTTAAGTATCTTTATAGTGAGATTAATCAGTAGATAAGTGTAGTAGAGGACCGTGTTAATCGATGGTTTTTTACCTTCAGTTAGGTAATCACAATTTCGTGTAAGGATTAAGTGGATACTACAAGGCTTTCCTTGCTCTTTTACACAGCATTAGTTTCAAAGTTTCGATTCATCTACCTATACCTAAAGTCCTGCCCTGGATCCGCCCTTGTATCTAACCCTTAAGTTCGAGCTCCATAATTAACTACAGTCGATGTTATTTCAGTGTAACTCTGAGCCACGTGGAGAGGGCACTGGAGGAGGGCCGGGCTAGCGCGAGCCGCTCGCTGCTGCAGGGGCTGGTGGCCGCCGCCGGCGCGAGGGTGGCCGCGGTGGCCGCTCTGGACATGTTCCTCGTCGGGATCGACACGGTACAGTCGTATTCATTGATCTCTGCAGCTCAGGCTATGTAAAAGTGGTATCATCTGGAGGAGGCGATACAGGCACATTATATCAAGGCATTAATATCACACCAATCAGTCTCGGGCATTCTCGTGGTAAGACAAGGATTGGATGATGGTGGTACTCCTTTATTGTTTGATGACCGTAGAAATGTATATTTGAATCCTTCTTTTTTATACCCATAGTATAGGCAAACCACCGCACAGCCCACCAGTAAGTAAGCGGTTACTGCGGCCCATGGACACCGAAATCCTATGAGCCCCCATTAAGAAACCATAAGATCTCGAATGTGTTGCCTACCCTGAGGCCTAAGATGGAATGCCTCTGTCCCAGAAATTTCACCGTCTGCCTTAACCCCCTACCGGAATACAACAGTGCGAACACTGCTATTTGGCGGCAGGTTAGTAGGAAAGGACGGTGGTACCACCCCGGACGGACCCAGTACCAGGTCCTACCACTAACAAATCTAAACAAGTCTATTTAATTTTATAAATTTACTATTGAAAGCCATCTTGTCTAGTTCTCAATATATGACGCCTGTGGTTTTAACATAGCACACACCCTTTTCACTGAATTTGAAGGTCTATGAAGCTTTATATTCCTAAGACTAGCAAAATTTATCATCTAAAACACAATGTTCTAGACCTCCAATGCAGTGGCATCGACCCTGTACCAGCTGTCCTTAAGGCCAGAAGTCCAAGAGAAGATTTATAAAGAAGTCTCCCAAGTACTACAAGGAAGGTCCTTGCAGCCGGGCGATATCAGCCAGATGCCGTACTTGAGGGCTTGCATTAAAGAGGTTTTAAGGTAATACCATCGTATCTGTTAGGTGCTAAATATAGTGGAAATACTATCCACAAGTGGCTACAATCATCAACAATCCATAAGGTTGAAATTACAATTCTTTTTATTTAGAACCAAGCCAAAGACAAAGATTAGCGGTTGGCTTAGACAAAAGAGAAAAGTGGTATTGTTGGATAAGATCTCAAGTTCTATTAATATATTTGACGACAGGTTTGGCTCAGTTGGTAGTGACCCTGCCCTCTGTTCAGACGGTCGCAGGTTCCCGCTAGGGGCAAACGTGTGATGAGCACGAATGTTTGTACCATTGTAGTATTTATATATGAATGTATTTCTCTATATAAGTATTTATATCGTTGTCTAGCACCCATAGTACAAGCATTGCTTAGTTTGGGGCTAGGTCAATTTGTATGAAATGTCCCAAGATATTTTTTTATTATTATTTATAATGATTAGTACTACATATATAGCTAACTAACGTATTTCCTTGTTTTCCATATTTGTTATACTTACATGTTTATTTTTCTATATAATTTTCAGAATGTATCCAGTAGTTATCGGCAATGGGCGACAGCTGACCAAAGACACTGTTATTTGCGGTTATAATATACCTAAAGGAGTAAGTAATTGAACATTTACATCTTAAACTATTTTATTTACGTTGAAATAAGCACTGGAAGATAAATAAAATAGAAAATCTTACTCCGTCAAATATTCCATACATCCTCTGTTAGTGTAACTTCTCGAATGACTAGGTATAGGTAATTACCTATACCTAGTTATTAGAGAAGTCACCTACCTAACCTACCTACATTACCAACTATTTTCATCCCGCAACTTTGCGTGGAATTGCATAAGTACAAAACATACATGTATTCTATCACATGTGCTTCCCAAGATATAAAACTGTCTCCATACGTCATTTACATTGGTTCAATGGTTTCATTGTATGTAATATTTGTTTCGAGTATAACTAGCAGCAGTCGTCATCTGTCTGCACGATAACGCGTGTATAAAGCCCTTTAAAAAAAAATAAAAAATAAAGACATCCTGGCAACACTATATCTATGGCAACCTCATTCGTTGTTCTCGCGCGGTAACGCACAAGCCGATAAACGTTTAGTTCCGTTTATTTTTATTGAAATCCTTGGATTTTAGTAGAAAAACATGCCTAAAACAAAGAATACTGATGAAGATGAAAAGAGGTTAAGAAAAATAAGGAAACTCGAAAAGAAATTGGCGAAGTATCGCAATGAGGTTATGGAAGAAGATGGCGTTGGGCCTGATGAGGCCGAAAATGAAGAAGGTTAGTACTTGAATAACCAGGCCTGACTATCTAGTTATTAATAACACAATGGTGTTTTAATATTATATACCAAATGTCCCGTTGGAACGATTTAATTACAATGCGTACGACACCGGGCGTTGTCGGGTGTTGTTAAAAGAGCCATGTTATGGCGCTTCTATACTGCCGTTGGCGGTGTTCACATGACAAGATTTTATAACACTATCAATTCTAATAAACGGTTCCGTTGGAAACGTTTCTTTTTATACGCAAGAAAATCACTACCACGTTGTCGGAGTGATTTCCGTTTTGAATAAGTACCTATTCACCTACAAATAAGCATGACCTTGGCCTTTCGGCCAGTGTGTCTCATATAAATGACACAGTATAATGTAATTATCATCAGAGTAGTTTTTTGGGAAATAACCAGAAAATGTCCACCATAGCCCTATATTCGTTTTATGAGCTACTTTACTATATGTAAACAATACTCTTTTTAGTCTTGGCCGTATGTATTAATTTGTATCTGCAAATGTACATACACACATACACGTTGTGTATTTTACACTGATATTAGTGATATAAATAATTTGCTCTAAACGGAAGGGAGAAATAGGGGTAGCTTAGTACAGTATAACCTAACCCCCAACACTGAAAATTTCATTTTTTAAATATTCTAAATATATACTATAAATATTACAGCGCCTGCACAACCTTCTAATGAAGAGGGCGACCTTGAGGAACCGGTCATTGATATACTACCAGAGACTGAGCCGGCCTTGGACAATTTAGATTTACCTGAAGACATATTACAGGCTCTCGGGGAGGACAGTAATCAGGAGAAGGAATATGGCCATGAAGTTCACAAAGACATTTTAAAGAAAATGGAAGGCATATTATTGCAGGGCCTCTCCAAGGAACAAAAAGATGTGTTGTTAAAGACAAACCTGATTCCTTCCAATGCCAAACTTTTAGATGCCCCCAGGTTGAATAACGAACTTGGTACAATCTTGAACATGAACACAAAGAATAGGGACAAATTGTTGGAAGGCCGTCAACAAGAGCTCGGGGTGGCAATTGCAGGAGTTATATACTCAATTGACAACTTATCGAAGAATGATTTTGATAAACTGAAGGTGGTTAAGTCCTTGGGAGAAGTGTCTCGTCTACTGTGTAACCTACACAATGAGTATACAGTTATGAGGAAGAAACTGATATCGCCTCACATGGACAAAAATTTATCCTTGAATCTGAAGGAAAATATCAGATCTGAATTCCTTTATAATAAACTGGAGGACACAGTAAAGACCATATCAGTTATGAAGAGGGCAAGTAACCTGCTGAAGCCGAAGAATGCTCAACCAAAAAACTACTATCAACCCCCTCGACGCCCATACCAGGGGTCCCAAGCACGAGCTCCAGCAGCTCGAGGGGGATACCAGCCGCGCTTCCAGGCCACGCCGGCATTCCGTCCACCTCTCAGGGGTCCGGCGCGCCGTCCGCCGCCAGTAGTGACCCAGGCACCAGCCAGAGGCCGTGCCAAGTACCCCTAGAGGTAAAGTTTAGTGGTAGGTTGAAATATTTTTATGACTGTTGGACAAGAATAACTAATGACCCAATAATTTTACAGTGGATTGAAGGTTATAAGATCCCATTAGTGGCTGAACCAACTCAATGTAATATTCCCTTAAATTCTTTTAACAAACAGGAAAGTAAAATAATTTTGACAGAAATAAGAAATCTAATAGACTTAGGTGCTATATCAAAGTGCAAAGATGACCCACAACAATTTTTATCAGGTGTTTTTACAGTTCCTAAAAATGATGGGTCATTCCGATTTATATTGAACTTAAAAGCTTTTAACAAATTTGTTAAAACGGAACACTTCAAATTAGAGGATATTAGAACCTTCTGTAAGCTGTTATGTAAAGGGGATTACATGTGCACAATTGACCTGAAAAATGCTTACTATCTATTAGCAATTCATGAAGAGCATAAAAAATATTTGAGATTCTCTTTTAATAATACATTGTATGAATACAACTGTTTACCATTCGGGTTAGCCACAGCACCATATGTCTTTACCAAATTGTTGAAACCTGTAGTTGAGTCACTGCGTAATCAGGGGGTCAAACTTGTAATATATTTAGATGATTTAATATGTTTAGGTAATACAGCATCCGAATGTAAGGCCAATACAGAAGCAGTAAAGGGTTTATTAGAGTGCTTAGGGTTTATAATAAACTCCACCAAGAGTCATCTGATACCATCCAATATACAAGAATACTTGGGTTTCAGGATAAATGCCATGAATTTGACACTAAGTCCTACTGATCACAAAAAAGACAAAATTTTTGCGATGGTATGCAGATATATGAATGCAGAGAGTTGTACAATTAGAGATTTTTCCCAACTTTTAGGGAATTTGATTTCGGTGTGTATGGCAGTCTCTTATGGATTTGTATACACTAAGACTTTAGAAACAGCAAAGTACTTAGCGTTAAAGGAATCTGAGGGATTTTTCGACAGTAGAATGATTGTGAACTCGGACGTTAAAAGCGATCTACAATGGTGGAAGTCAAACATTCGCCATGCGGAAAATTTTATAAAACAATACAAGTTTAGTCTTGAGATTTTTACTGATGCAAGCCTTTCGGGCTGGGGATGCTTTTGTGATAATAAGAGTGCTAGAGGCAGCTGGTCTGTTGAGGAGAAGGATAATCATATTAATTATTTAGAATTGCTAGCGGCCTTCTTTGCATTAAAATGCTTTGCTAAAGATCAGAATAATAGTGAGATTTTGTTACGTATTGATAATACTACGGCAATATCATATATTAACCGCATGGGGGGTGTACAGATTCCTAATTTGAGTAAATTAGCCAAACTTATATGGCAGTGGTGTGAAGAACGCAATATTTGGATATATGCGTCTTACATCAAATCCAAAGAAAACACTGACGCAGATTATGAATCGCGCCATTCTAATCTAGACATTGAGTGGGAATTGTCAGGTGATGCGTACAAAGAAATATGTAGGAAGCTAGGCCACCCAGAAATAGACCTCTTTGCATCCCGTTTAAATGCGAAATGCGTTAAATATATCTCCTGGCACAGGGATCCCTTTGCTTGGAACATAGATGCATTTACTGTCAATTGGGGTGACCTCAAATTCTATGCTTTCCCACCTTTTTGTTTACTATTAAAAGTAATTAAGAAAATCATGACTGATAATGCATCAGGAATAGTGGTATTCCCTGTGTGGCCCTCTCAGCCCTGGTATCCTCTTTTGAGGTCTTTGGCCATTTCTGAGATAGTCACATTCAAGCCATCTCACAGTCTTTTAATTTCTCCTTTCAGAACCCCTCATCCGCTGAATGCGAAGCTTACCCTGGGGGCGTGTGTCTTATCAGGGAGGCATTCAAGAGAAGGATGATTTCGGATGCTGGGGTACAAATTATGATGGCCTCTTTATCGCAAAACAGTCTTAAGCAATATGATAGCTGTCTAAGGCAGTGGTGGGAGTATTGCCATATTAATAACAGTGATGTTTTTTGTAGTTCGGTCCCCATAGTAATATCATATCTATGTACTCTGTTTCATAAAGGCATGTCCTACCAAACGATCAACTGCCATCGATCTTCTCTTTCCCTTATAATAGGTAGTCATATAGGTAATGATGATAGGGTTAAACGGTGGTTCAAAGGCATATTTAAAATTAGACCGCATATGCCAAAGTACAATACAGTGTGGGACCCAACAACTGTTTTATCATTCTTGTCTAATTGGTATCCATTAGAATCCTTATCTTTAGAAAAGCTCACAAAAAAGACTGCTATGCTATTAGCTCTTGCTACTGGTCAGAGAGTACAGACTTTATTTTATATCAAGACTGATAATATTAAGCATACAGAAAGAGGTGTAGACATTATAATAACTGATATTTTAAAAACAACAACGCCAAGTAATCCACCCCCAAAACTTTATTTGCCATATTTCAAAGATCAGCCCAGAATTTGCCCTGCTGGGACTCTCTTAGCATATATAAATTATACTAATCATGTTAGGACACAAAACCAACTCTTTCTTACATTCAAAGCGCCTCACGCACAAGCATCGACACAGACTATCAGTAGGTGGTTGAAGCAAGTTATGTGTGACAGTGGGATAGATATGACAATGTTTACATCGCATTCTACTCGCCACTCGGCTACTTCTCATGCGTATAGGTCAGGTGTCACTACTGATGCTATTTTAAAGACCGTGGGCTGGTCTAATAGATCCTCGACATTTGCAAAACATTATAATAGACCTTTACATAATATAGATGATGACCAGGAGGTGTTTGCAAGAGCAGTTTATAATATGAATGTTGATAATTGATTATTTTACGGTGGTTTTGTTATTGGATAAGAGTTTGATTGATTTTTCCTTTGTGTACTTAATTGTTATTTGTATTGTTATTTAATCACGTGGGAAGCTCCACTTTTTTGTTTTTATTATAATAAAGAAAGGAGTATATGATTGTGCCATATTAAAGTTTAAACGTAAGCAAATACATTATAAATGTTACAAGTTCAGTGATATTGTTGTTGTTGTATGATTACAATAAAACTTTTGTTTAAGTATGTACATTGTTAGTTCTCTGAACATCCTGCTAGTTATACTCGAAACAAATATTACATACAATGATAGGATTAAACGAACTTACCTGAAGTGAAGTTCTATCCTGATTGTATGTAATATTTGTTTCGAGTATATAAGAATATCCCTCCCTCCCAGGCGAGTGTGGCTCAGGCACTGCACCCAAGGTTGAAGTAACATTTAATGTATAGGTTAAATGTTACTTATTATAATAATATTTAATATATTTTTACTCTAAACTGAATGAGGTTGCCATAGATATAGTGTTGCCAGGATGTCTTTATTTTTTATTTTTTTTTAAAGGGCTTTATACACGCGTTATCGTGCAGACAGATGACGACTGCTGCTAGTTATACTCGAAACAAATATTACATACAATCAGGATAGAACTTCACTTCAGGTAAGTTCGTTTAATCCTATCATTGTAAGAATGTATAGGGATCAGTAACTTTAGCAGTTTTAATAAGTATTAGGTATCTTCCCATGTTATATTGATTTATCCCGTGATTATTATTACATTTTGTTTAATTAATTTCCAGACGCAGGTGATATTTCAGCACTACGTGATGGGCAACAGCGAGGAGTGTTTCTCCGATGCGCACGAGTTCCGCCCGGAGCGCTGGCTGCGGCGCGCGCCGCTCGCCCGCCACCACGCCTTCGCGTCGCTGCCTTTTGGATTCGGACGCCGCATGTGCCTCGGCCGGAGATTCGCTGAGCTCGAGATACATACCGTCATTTGTAAGGTATGAAATGAAACACCGTAAAATGTCCTTAATCCCTATTAAGTAAGTATCTTCGTAAGTTCACATCAGTTCCATGGGGTGACACGGTCCAACGTAGCCCTTATCACGCCTGACGATGTGTCGCTGCTTTTTGGATTCGGACGCCGGATGTGTCTCGGCCGGAGATTCGCTGAGCTCGAGATACAAATCGTCTTTGTAAGGTATGAAATAAAGGCTTCGGCGGCGTCCCTGCACAAACACTGTTGAACTTCTCTATTCGTTGGCTGCGGCAAGATGGTGCCTTCACTCCTAGAGCAGGTAACACAACAGGTACAAGACCAAAGTCGTTCTTTGTCGCACCTTCACATCGCTCTTTAGAGCTCAAGACGCACGTCATTTGGAAGCTATAAAAATGCCTTTGTTTCCATTGTTTTCCCAATTTGCTATAAGACCACCCACGTCTTACCACGGCCACAAAATATACGTATGCCTACTTATGCTACGGTCTCTCCATAGAAGGAATGTCTTCCCAAGGGCGGATCCAGCTTTTGACTCAAGGGGGGTCACGTCATACAACTCCCCCCCCCCCTTTTACGTCAGGGGTTAAAAATAAATAATAGCAGTAGACCTAGTCCTGCCGAGGGTGGGTCATGACCCCCATGACCCCCCCCCCCCTGGATTCGCGCTTGTGTCTTCCTCTATTCTCTATTTGATAGCTGCCGCAGAGGTTGCCTTCATTCCTAATAGACTGTGTTTAGTTTAGGTTTCGTTTGCATTGAGTGTCGCGGCTGTTATGAGCTTATACAAAGGCGGGTAGCATAACTAGTCCTATGCTGGACCACTTCACTTCCTATTTTTATGAGTAATGAAATCATTCAAAAGCTTAACTTTTCGGTCCACAGATGGTGCAAGCCTTCAAAATGGAGTACCACCACGAGGCTTTAGACTACCACGTACACCCTATGTACACACCCGAGGGACCCATACGTATCAAGCTGATCGATCGGTAAATCACACCGGTTGATAAATAGTAGCTTTAGCTCGCACCTCAAAGTTTAATTATGTGCGAAATTCAATTTGAATGTACCACTGAGCTTTTCGGTGAAGGAAAACATCGTGGAAACCTGCACGCATCTGCGAAGCAATTCAAAGATGTGTGTGAAGTCCCCAATCCGCACTGGACCCACGTGGGGACTATAGCCCAAACCCTCTCGTGATGAGAGGAGACCTGTGCCCAGCAGTGGGACGCAAATAGGCTGTAGTAGTAAGCTTTAAATATTTACTCGATTTAGATACACTGTCGAAAGGCTTTTGCATAGTTTAGAGTTTAGAGAACGCATTCATAAGTACCAGAATTGCCTGTCATGTGTCTACCCGACTTTTGAACTAATGCCTACCGCCTAAAGGCATATTCCCGTAATATGGTCCTAAACACATACATTTAATATCAATCTGTGTGCAAGATCTAGTTATAAAATTGTATTATACCAATGAACACAAGTAGTAATTCACTAGCTAAATAACTAGTAATATTTTTTGAAGTTGTAAAATAGTCATAGGCAAGAGAGATTAGATATTATTAATGACTAGTTTAACACGTGAACTTCGTTTCACCACGGATTCCCATACAAAGTTATTTTACATCACCCTTGGCCATAAAGTGGGATTTTCTGCCCGCTACGCGGAGAGAAAAACTCACTTTTTGGCCAAGGCAAGACGTAAAACTTTTGACAAACCACGGGCGGTAATTCGTAAAGCCCCAGATCGCATATTTATGGCCCTCACCTTCGGTTCGGGTCACAGAAACCTGCGATCTGGGACATTTACGAATTCACCACCCTAGGTCTGTAATGTACTAATACTTTTTTAGGTGTTCACGATTTGTTTTTTTCCGTGTTTTTTCTTTCTTAACGTTACTTGAATCACAGGGAACAAAACAAAAAAGAATGAGATAAATCGGCCCAGCAGTTCTCAAGCCAGACTAACACACGGCCATTTCATTTTTATATATGATATAAGAAGATTATCTAGATATATATGCGCTCTCTTCGATAAAGGTACCTATGTACAAAGAGGTAGGTAAGCTAGTTTTTCTAATAAGCAATACACTTTGTTGTAAAATGTGTATAAATAAAAAAGTAGTTTTATAAAAAAAAACAATAAATGAAATTTACCGTCTGTTTGTTGGTTTCTTTTCCTAGTACCCTTTTAACAATGATCCAAGTTATAAATATGTTAAAAACGAATCTTTTTTCTGTGGACTTTTACTGTACCTAAGATATTAGCTTTCCTTGTAAAATATTGGAATTTGAAGAAAAAAACTGAAATGTGGATAAAACTACAGGTAGGTACAGCACGACACAAATGAGAAGGCGCGCGGTGAAGCAATTAAGTCGTTGCGGCAGAGTCTATTATCGCTTAATCCACGCGCCTTCTAAGTTGTGTAAATCTGTACGTATGTAATCTGTACATCTGTGTAATGTGTAATCATCGAGACGCGAGTGCTGGGAATTGATGTAAAACATGAAACGTAGGTACTTTAGTTATTTGGATAAAATTATACGTGTTGAACCAAGGGCCTCATTCGAGAAGCAAAGGGATTTTATAAGGATTCCATAGGGATAGGGAACGTCAAAACGTCAAGGCGTTCAAGTTGATCTTTAAATCTAGCTACTCAATATCCAGTTTCAACGCCGTGACGTTTTGACGCTCCCTATGGAATCCCTATCCTTCTCGAATGAGGACCTTAAACTTGATTTCTTGAGCAATCAATGGATTTAAAAAAAAACAATTTTTACATTTTACATTCATAGAATGTTTATTTTGATCGTAAAAGCGATCTTTAAAAATATCGAATTTCAAAAGCATCCTGGAATGTACGAAAGCGGATCTTTCATCTCATATTTTTACATCTACTTTTTACATCACCCTCGTTTCCATCCTTTAGCCGCTTTTGTACAGAACAGGGGAAAACAATTAATTTGACAAACTGTCTACACTTTATAACATCGAATGGCCACATTATAAATACTGGCAAATTATATTGTAGGTATCTATGTATAAAATTATTTACAAAACGTGTTAATATCACAATTCAGGTAAGCGAAGACAAGTGCGAAATTTCAAGCTTTTCGAAACACAAAAAAATATAAATATTTGACTAGGGATATACATAGTAAATAAAAAATACGTACATATTTCCTCTGACGATACATTCAGAAAATTTAAAGTTCTTTATGGCACTATTTTACAGAAAAATAAAATAGACATTTCGAGTATTAAAATGGATTGCGCTTACAATGTTTAAAAGTTAACTTACTACTACATAATAAAGGCAGTGATGTACTTAGATATTAAAAATATAAACAGTAAAGTGTAGCCATGCGCCGTTTCACAGAGAGTAAAAATAAAATCTAGATATTGTTACAAATGATCTCGTAAAAAATTGACTTACTAGTATCACAATTTACCATGTAACTTTGTTACGCTCAGCAAGAGCCTTGGGTTTTGACGGCAGTGTTTTTCTTGTTTTTATACGAATATATGGCGATGGTGGCCGCTAGCAGCATGAGCAGGACCGAGCCGATCGTCACGTATACGACTACAGCATAGTTAGTGGACTGGGCGACCATTTGGCTTATACTACTAACATCACGCGCCTTCCTAGACCTAGGCTTCGTCCTCGTGAACTCAAAGGCATCTGAAAAAACAACGCAGCGTTAAAAATACAAATTAATAAATTAAAAAAAAATATATATTTCGATGCAAGTGCGAAAAGTTATGTTAACGCGAGTGAAAGCAAGCGTCAACATTAGGGTGAAAATGATAATCAAACGACCTTTGCGAAAAAATATTAATAGAGTAAAAACGAACTTCAAAGAGCAAAAATCACTAGTAGTGCGCCAAAAACGCTTACGCACACCCAGTAGGTGCCAAAAAGCACTTTCGGAAATGACAAACTTTTCGCACGCTAAACAGGAATCAAAATGTTTACTTTAGTAAAAATCAGCCCGAAACTAAATATCTCACCAATATCTTTTTGAGTTTCATCATCGTAGTCTGCATTCTTATCTGCCAGTCTAGCTGACCTACCGGAATTCACTTCGTTTTCAGCGGGAAATGGCGGGAGGTACGTTGAAGGAGGGTTTGTACTACTGGGCCTGAAGGGTTGAGGGCATTTCGGATCCGGTGAGCCGGGGTAGCAAGAACTAGGGGCGGTAGGTTTGGGACACCTAGGGTCTGTGCTGCCTGGGTAACACCTTGGTGGAGCTTCGCTACTGGGTTTTGGACACCTAGGGTCGTTGCTACCGGGGTAGCATCTGGGAGGGGATTGAGTAGTGGGCTTAGGACATCTAGGGTCGTTGCTACCGGGGTAGCATCTGGGAGGGGATTGGGTAGTAGGCTTAGGACATCTAGGGTCGTTGCTGCCTGGGTAGCAGTTGGGAGGGGCCTGAGTAGTGGGCTTAGGACACCTAGGGTCGTTGCTACCGGGGTAGCATCTGGGAGGGGATTGGGTAGTAGGCTTAGGACATCTAGGGTCGTTGCTGCCTGGGTAGCAGTTGGGAGGGGCCTGAGTAGTGGGCTTAGGACACCTAGGGTCATTGCTACCGGGGTAGCATCTGGGAGGGGCTTGGGTAGTGGGTTTAGGACACCTAGGGTCGTTGCTACCGGGGTAGCATCTAGGAGGGGATTGGGTAGTGGGTCTTGGGCATCTGGGATCAGTATTTCCTGGGTGGCAGTTAGGCGGAGCTTGAGTAGTTGGCGGTAGATATGTGGGTGGAGTTAGAGTTGTAGGTCTTGGTGGTTGAGGGCAGTTAGGGTCTGGAGAGCCAGGGAAGCAAACGGGTTTCTTCGTTGTTGGTTTAGGACAACGAGGATCAGTGCTTCCTTCGTAGCAATTAGGCGGTGCTGGAGTTGTCGGCTTTGGACATCTAGGATCATTACTGCCTGGGTAGCATCTGGGAGGAGCTTGGGTAGTGGGTCTAGGACATCTAGGGTCGTTGCTACCGGGGTAGCAATTGGGAGGAGCTTGGGTTGTCGGCTTTGGGCATCTTGGGTCAGTGCTGCCTGGATAACATCTAGGTCCTTGAGTGGTAGGCGGCAAGTAAGTAGGAGGGGTGAGGGTCGTAGGCCTTGGTGTTTGTGGGCAGCTTGGATCAGGAGATCCGGGGTAGCATACGGGTTTCTTCGTAGTAGGCTTAGGGCATCTGGGATCTGTGTTCCCTGGGTAGCAGTTAGGAGGTGTCTGTGTGGTCGGCTTTGGACACCTAGGATCGTTACTGCCCGGATAGCATCTAGGAGGAGCTTGAGTAGTGGGCTTAGGACACCTAGGGTCAGTATTACCAGGATAACAGTTAGGAGGAGCCTGAGTAGTGGGTTTAGGGCATCTAGGATCTGTGTTGCCAGGGTAACAATTAGGAGGTGCCTGAGTAGTGGGTCGTGGGCACCTAGGGTCGGTATTGCCTGGGTAGCAGTTAGGAGTAGCTTGGGTAGTGGGCTTTGGACACCTAGGGTCATTGCTGCCTGGGTAGCACCTAGGAGGAGCTTGAGTAGTGGGTCTTGGGCATCTGGGATCAGAGTTTCCTGGGTAGCAGTTAGGAAGAGGTTGGGTAGTAGGCGGTAAGTATGTGGGTGGAGTTAGAGTTGTGGGTCTTGGAGGTTGAGGGCAGTTAGGGTCGGGAGAGCCAGGGTAGCACACAGGCTTTTTGGTCGTCGGTTTAGGGCAACGAGGGTCAGTGCTTCCTTGGTAGCAGTTAGGTGGTGCCTGAGTTGTAGGGTTTGGACACCTAGGATCGTTGCTGCCAGGATAGCATCTGGGAGGTGCTTGGGTTGTAGGTTTCGGGCATCTCGGATCTGTATTTCCAGAATAGCAGTTTGGAGGTGCTTGAGTTGTTGGTTTTGGGCACCTTGGGTCTGTATTGCCTGGGTAACAGTTTGGAGGAGCTTGGGTGGTTGGTTTAGGACACCTGGGGTCGTTGCTGCCGGGGTAGCATCTAGGAGGGGATTGGGTAGTAGGCTTAGGACATCTAGGGTCGTTGCTGCCTGGGTAGCAGTTGGGAGGAGCCTGAGTAGTGGGCTTAGGACACCTAGGGTCATTGCTACCGGGGTAGCATCTGGGAGGGGCTTGGGTAGTGGGCTTAGGACACCTAGGGTCGTTGCTACCGGGGTAGCATCTAGGAGGGGATTGGGTAGTGGGTCTTGGGCATCTGGGATCAGTGTTTCCGGGATAACAATTAGAAGGTGCTGGAGTTGTTGGTTTCGGACAGCGTGAATCTGTTGAGCCTGGGAAGCAGTTAGGCCCTCCAGTTGTTGGAGGGAGATAAGTGGGAGGTGTCAAAGTGGTGGGCCGAGGTGGCTGGGGACATTTGGGATCTGGTGAACCAGGGTAACAAACAGGTTTTGGTGAAGTTGGTTTAGGGCATTTTGGATCATTTGATCCGGGATAACATTTGATTTGGGCAGAAGTTGTAGGCTTCGGACACCTTCGATCGTTAGATCCAGGGTAGCAGTTAGGTGCGGGCGTTGTGGTCTTGGGGCACCTAGGATCAGAAGATCCGGGATAGCAGTTAGGTGCAGCCGGGGTTGTGGGTTTGGGACATCTAGGGTCTGTGGATCCTGGGTTGCACCTGGGAGGAGCAAGCGTCGTAGGCCTGGGACATCTAGAATCGGTAGATCCTGGATAGCAATTGGGTGGGGCGGGAGTTGTAGGCCTGGGGCATTTAGGATCTGTTGATCCTGGATAGCAGTTAGGTGCAGCTGGTGTTGTGGGTTTGGGACATCTGGGGTCTGTGGATCCTGGGTAGCACCTGGGAGGAGTGGGCGTCGTAGGCTTAGGACACCTAGGATCAGTGGATCCAGGATAACAATTAGGTGGTGCTGGCGTAGTCGGTTTTGGACATCTAGGGTCATTTGAACCAGGGTAGCAGTTAGGACGTCCAGTAGTGGAGGGTGGAAGATATGTAGGAGGAGATGATGTTGTTGGTCTTGGAGGCTTTGGGCAATTTGGATCCGGAGATCCTGGATAACAAACTGGTTTTGCTGGCGTGGTCGGCTTAGGACACCTAGAATCTGTTGATCCAGGGTAACATCTAGGAGGAGCAGGGGTTGTGGGTTTGGGGCACCTAGGATCAGTAGATCCTGGGTAGCAATTAGGCGGGGATGGAGTTGTAGATTTCGGACATCTAGGGTCCGTGGATCCTGGATAGCATCGGGGTGGAGCAGGCGTTGTAGGTTTAGGACATCTAGGATCGGTAGATCCGGGGTAGCAGTTAGGTGGGGCAGGAGTAGTGGGCTTAGGACATCTAGAGTCACTCGATCCTGGGTAGCAGTTGGGTGGAGCGGGCGTCGTAGGTCTTGGACACCTTGAATCAGTAGATCCTGGGTAGCATTTTGGTCTTGCGGTGGAGGGTGGTAGATATGTTGGCGGGTTTAATGTCGTAGGTCTAGGAGGCTGAGGACAATTGGGGTCTGGAGAACCAGGATAACAAACAGGTTTTGGAGATGTTGGTTTAGTGGGTAAAGGACATCTAGGATCAGTTGATCCTGGGTAGCAGTTAGGAGGAGCCGGTGTCGTGGGCTTGGGACATCTTGGGTCCGTGGATCCCGGGTAGCACCTGGGTGGAGCTGGTGTTGTAGGTTTCGGACATCTTGGATCAGTTGATCCAAGGTAGCAGTTAGGCGGGGCTGGTGTCGTGGGTTTGGGGCACCTAGGATCTGTAGATCCTGGGTAGCACCTGGGTGGAGCAGGCGTTGTAGGCTTGGGACATCTAGAATCGGTTGATCCAGGGTAGCAGTTAGGCGGGGCTGGTGTTGTGGGTTTGGGGCACCTAGGATCTTTAGATCCTGGGTAGCAATTAGGTGGAGCAGGAGTAGTGGGCTTTGGGCACCTAGGATCTGTAGATCCTGGGTAGCACCTGGGTGGAGCAGGCGTTGTAGGCTTGGGACATCTAGGATCATTAGAGCCCGGGTAGCAATTAGGTTGTGCTGGAGTTGTAGGCTTTGGGCATCTTGGGTCATTGGAACCGGGGTAGCAGTTAGGTCGTGCAGTAGTTGAAGGAGGGAGGTATGTAGGTGGTGACGATGTAGTTGGTCTCGGAGGCTGTGGGCATTTTGGATCAGGGGATCCCAGATAACACACAGGCTTTGCTGGCGTGGTCGGCTTAGGACACCTAGAATCGGTTGATCCTGGGTAGCATCTAGGAGGAGCGGGCGTAGTTGGTTTAGGACATCTTGGATCGGTAGATCCGGGGAAGCAATTGGGGGGGGCGGGAGAAGTAGGTTTTGGACACCTGGGGTCAGTCGATCCTAAGTAGCAGTTAGGTGGGGCTGGTGTAGTAGGCTTAGGACATCTTGGATCCGTTGATCCTGGGTAGCAGTTAGGTGGGGCAGGAGTAGTTGGTTTTGGACATCTAGGGTCCGTGGATCCAGGATAGCAACTGGGAGGAGCGGGCGTCGTAGGCTTGGGGCACCTAGGATCAGTCGCTCCTGGGTAGCAATTAGGAGGGGCAGGGGTGGAAGGTTTAGGGCAACGGGGATCAGTGTTTCCGAGATAGCAGTTTGGTGGCGCTGGCGTCGTAGGTCTCGGACACCTCGAATCAGTAGATCCTGGATAACATTTCGGTCCAGCCGTGGACGGTGGTAAATATGTTGGTGGGTTTAATGTTGTTGGCCTGGGTGGCTGAGGACAATTCGGATCAGGCGATCCTGGATAACACACCGGTTTTGCTGGCGTAGTTGGCTTAGGACACCTAGGATCAGTTGCTCCCGGATAACAGTTAGCTGGGGCGGGCGTTGTTGGCTTAGGACACCTGGGATCATTCGATCCTGGGTAGCAGTTAGGAGCAGTGGGCGTTGTAGGTTTGGGGCACCTAGGATCAGTTGATCCTGGATAACAGTTAGGTGGGGCTGGAGTCGTGGGTTTAGGGCATCTAGGGTCTGTTGATCCTGGGAAACATCTAGGTGGTGCGGGCGACGTAGGCTTAGGACATCTTGGATCAGTTGATCCCGGATAACAGTTAGGTGGGGTTGGAGTGATGGGTTTGGGACATCTGGGGTCTGATGATCCCGGGTAGCAGTTGAGTGGTGCTGGAGTAGTAGGTTTTGGACATCTGGGATCACTAGAACCAGGGTAGCAGTTAGGTCGTCCGGTAGTTGATGGTGGAAGGTATGTAGGTGGTGACGACGTTGTAGGTCTGGGAGGCTGTGGGCATTCTGGATTAGGGGATCCCGGATAACACACAGGCTTTGCAGGCGTGGTCGGCTTAGGACACCTAGGATCTGTTGATCCTGGGTAGCATCTAGGAGGTGCGGGTGTAGTTGGCTTAGGGCACCTAGGATCAGTTGCTCCCGGATAACAGTTAGGTGGAGCTGGAGTTGTGGGTTTGGGACATCTGGGGTCATTGGAACCTGGGAAGCATCTAGGAGGGGCGGGCGTTGTTGGCTTAGGACACCTAGGATCATTCGATCCTGGGTAGCAGTTAGGTGGGGCTGGTGTAGTAGGCTTAGGACATCTTGGATCGGTCGATCCTGGGTAGCAGTTAGGAGGAGCTGGTGTAGTGGGTTTCGGACATCTAGGGTCTGTGGATCCAGGATAGCACCTAGGAGGAGCGGGCGTCGTAGGTTTAGGGCAACGGGGATCAGTGTTTCCGGGATAGCAGTTTGGTGGCGCTGGCGTCGTAGGTCTCGGACACCGCGAATCAGTAGATCCTGGATAACATTTCGGTCCAGCCGTAGAGGGTGGTAAATATGTTGGTGGGTTTAATGTTGTAGGCCTGGGAGGCTGAGGACAATTTGGATCAGGAGATCCTGGATAACACACTGGTTTTGCTGGCGTAGTCGGCTTTGGACACCGAGGATCTGTTGATCCCGGGAAGCAATTGGGTGGGGCGGGAGTAGTAGGCTTAGGACATCTGGGATCCGTGGATCCTAGGTAGCATCTAGGAGGAGCGGGCGTTGTAGGCTTAGGGCATCTAGGATCGGAAGATCCAGGATAACAATTAGGTTGGGCTGGAGTTGTTGGTTGGGGGCATCTGGGATCATTAGAACCAGGGTAGCATTTGGGACGTCCGGTAGTTGATGGTGGCAGGTACGTTGGTGGAGACGATGTGGTCGGTCTTGGAGGTTGTGGGCAGTTTGGATCGGAGGAACCAGGATAACACACTGGTTTTGCTGGTGTAGTCGGCTTAGGACATCTGAGATCTGTGGAACCTGGGTAGCATCTTGGAGGCGCAGGCGTTGTAGGTTTGGGGCACCTAGGATCAGTAGATCCTGGGTAGCAATTGGGTGGGGCTGGTGTCGTAGGCTTGGGACATCTAGGGTCTGTTGACCCTGGGAAACATCTAGGTGGAGCGGGCGTCGTAGGCTTGGGGCATCTAGGATCGGAAGATTCAGGATAACAATTAGGTGGGGCTGGAGTTGTGGGTTGGGGACATCTAGGATCATTAGAACCAGGGTAGCATTTGGGACGTCCGGTAGTTGATGGTGGCAGGTACGTTGGTGGAGACGATGTGGTCGGTCTTGGAGGTTGTGGACAGTTTGGATCGGAAGATCCAGGATAACACACTGGTTTTGCTGGTGTAGTTGGCTGAGGACATCTGGGATCTGTGGAACCTGGGTAGCATCTTGGAGGTGCAGGCGTTGTAGGTTTGGGGCACCTAGGATCAGTAGATCCTGGGTAGCAATTGGGTGGGGCTGGTGTCGTAGGCTTGGGGCATCTAGGATCGGAAGATCCAGAATAACAATTAGGTGGGGCTGGAGTTGTGGGTTGGGGACATCTAGGATCATTAGAACCAGGGTAGCATTTGGGACGTCCGGTAGTTGATGGTGGCAGGTACGTTGGTGGAGACGATGTGGTCGGTCTTGGAGGTTGTGGGCAGTTTGGATCGGAAGATCCAGGATAACACACTGGTTTTGCTGGAGTAGTCGGCTTAGGACATCTAGGATCTGTGGAACCTGGGTAGCATCTAGGAGGAGCAGGGGTTGTGGGTTTGGGGCACCTAGGATCAGTAGATCCTGGGTAGCAATTGGGTGGGGATGGTGTCGTAGGCTTGGGACATCTAGGGTCGTTCGATCCAGGGAAACAGTTGGGAGGAGCAGGCGTCGTAGGTTTAGGACAACGTGGATCATTGCTTCCAGGGTAGCAGTTAAGGCGTGTTGTAGATGGAGGTAAATACGTCGGGGGCGACGAGGTAGTAGGGCGCGGTGGTTGTGGACAGTTAGGATTAGATGATCCAGGGTAGCACACAGGTTTTTCGGGTTCTGGAGTAGTTACTTTCGGACATCTAGGGTCGTTGCTGCCAGGGTAACAGTTAGGACTAGGTGTAGGTGGTCGTGGGCAGCGCGGGTCTGTGCTGCCTGGGTAGCAGGTAGGTGGTACTGGTGTAGTATTTGGTCTGGGACACCGCGGGTCCTGTGATCCTGGGAAGCAGTTTGGCGGGGCCGGTGTAGTTGGTCTTGGACACCGAGGATCAGGGTTGCCAGGATAGCAATTCAGCGGAGTTGGTGTGGGACTGGGGCAACGAGGATCGTTGCTTCCTGGGAAGCAGTTGGCTGCGGGAGTTATCGCTTTAGGACACCTAGGATCAGTTGATCCGGGGTAGCATTTGACTTGCGGTGGGGCTGTCACTTGTTGACACTGGGGGTCTCTGGAGCCAGGGTAGCATTTAGGGACAACGGTAGTTACATCTGTCGTTATTCCCTTACAGTTCCCATCACAATTACTCGTGCAGAGCTGAAAAAAGGAAATACAAACATGATTAGATGGCACTACGAACTTACGAATCAAAGTGTGCATAGAGTAATGTTGGTATAGGTGTGGGTTGGATATTTCATGAAAAAGATATATGATGATGTAGAGATTGAAAAATTTCATGATATATTATCCGGAACGACGCGTTATTCCGGCATAAAAAGTAGCCTACGTCCTTCCAAACTATCGCCATGCCAAGTTCATCTACTTACGGTTTAAGCGTGAAGAAGTACTTGAAAGTCATTGTTAGTTTAGCATTTTTAATAATAGTATAGATGTTTCACTCTTTAACAAAATGAATAATATGGTACTTAACTCAACGGATTTTGAACTATCCTGCGACTGAAAATGCAACCTTACCTCAACGTTACACGTTAAATAAACTTGGTCGGTCTCAGGGAATCTGAACGCGCTAACTTTGCTGTAGGCGATCAAAGTGGCGCCACTCTTGCCCGTGTTCGTGCTCTTCTGCCACAAGTCGATAAGTTTCTTTTTCCTAGAACAAGAGAATTAGTAAAAATAAAGAACATGATAACAGCTTACATGCAGGTTGCTAAAGAAATTAATCCAACCACCGATTAATGTGGTTGGCGTGAGATGACCTATTATAGTTCAACAGTGGACGTCTAACAGCTGACACAGTTGCTGTGCCCATCAGGGTCCATGATGATCTCAATGTTCATTTAAGTTTAACACTTAAAACACCGCACCATTGTGTATTGCAATAAAGTATTGAGTATTTATTGTCAGAATGACTGTCAAATGAATCAAACGAAATAAAAATAACATTATCATAAAGAAAACAACCAAAATTCTCACTTCGGGCATCCCTCCTTATCAGTTAGTTGGATTTTGTTTGTTTGTGGGCCGTCGTAGTTATCGCTGTCATAAGCCCAGCAGTCATGAATCTTCAAATCGAACTGTTTCCTGATGTCTTTGAGGTACACCAAAATTGTCAAGTACTCGCCAATCTTGATGGAATCTTTCAACGGCGATGTCTGAAAAAAATTACAAGACATTTGAACAAATAATAAGGAGAACACCCTTTCCAAGTTTGCTGATCTGAAACACAAGGTTAAACACAGTTATAATTACAGTATTTGAGATCTCGACATAAAATGTCCTCTAGTAATGAAATGCTCCCAATCTTCCTTTGTCTCTCTACCTCTGGCTATTGGGTTTTTGGGAAGGTATGAAAGGAGTGAATAAATATTTTTATTTTCTTCTTTTATGAAAAACAAGCTGTTGATCGCGACTTCATCCTATATACCTAGGTAGACTTAGAATTTGCGTACCTGACAATTAAGGTACTATAGATATATGTATACCGGATCTGACCCGTGGAAAACCCGTTCCCGTAAAAATATCGGGATAAACAGTATCCCATGTTAATCCCAGGGTATCAAACTATATCTATACCAAATTTCATCCAAATCGGTCCAGTCGTTTCAACATGAGGGAAGGATAAACAAACACACTCTCACATTTACAAAATAAAAGTGTGGAGCCTACCCATAGATCGTCAGATGGAGACCATTAGAGACCAAAATTTTACTTACATTAGGGAACACGCCCTTCTGGATGTCCATCCAGCACTCCACGCCCCCGGCCGGACCTTGTACGGCCACCACGTCCAACATGTCCACCATGAACGGCTTCAGTTTCAGCGTGTGCTCCTCCCGGGTGCCCGTGGTCAGCTCGTAGGACGTGCGGGCGCATGACACCTGGAAACCAACGTTCAAGTTCTTAAAGCGTTGCTGACGTAAATATTTTCTCATTCGCACCATCATGCTTTGGAATTCCTCTGTTCGAATTTGTTCCGCAGTTTTTAAAACCTTGGTGTATGTATTAGCGTTGGTAGGTACTAAATAAGTATCTTCTGGATAAGCATTCTACCTTAGATCTTATTACGGTTTTCCATCAGGTATGATAAGAGTCAAACGCTATCCCATTCGCTCAATAGTCAAAAAAAGCCTATTCTCTTCAGCAAACCGTTACCTGAACTGAAAGCAGGTCACGAAACGATTCTAATAACAGCATTTATAGTAAAAATCGGCGTATTTTTTAACTGTCTCACCTAAGCCGTAGTAGTCTAGTGGTTTGACCTACCGCCTCTCGTGTATAGAATCATGCTCGCACCTCTGAAATTATTTGTGTGCGAAATTCAATTTGACCTTACCATGGAGCTTTTCGGTGAATGAAAACATCGTTAGGAAATCTGCACGCATCTGCGAAGTAATTCAAGGATCTGTGTGAAGTCCCCAATCCACACTGGGCCCGCGTGATGACTATGGCCCAAGCCCTCTCTTGATGAGAGGAGGCCTGTGCCCAGCTTTACCGGCCGGTCTCTTCCCCGATAGTTATAACTTAGAACGTCGAGAGTGAACAGGTACTATGTAAGTAAGCATGTGGCACCTTTGACCACGTCACTCCATCAGGTGAGATCGTGGTCAAATGCTTGCTTATAATAAATAAATAAAGAAGTGGTCCGTAAATAGTATGTTGTGGTGGTAGTGGGGTGTCTCACCTTCCTGGCGAAGTCGAGCGGCCCCTGCACGAAGTCGTCTGCCTGGAAGACGAGCACGTTGTCGACCGTCCCGCAGGCGCGGCACAGCGGCCGCGACCCGCAGCCCGTCAGCGGCACTCGGAACGAGTAGCGCGACCGGCTGCCTCCGAGCGAGACGTACCTGGAAACATCGGTGACACCTCTATAAACTCATAGTCGTGACATAGAAAAATTAAGGCAAACCTAGAGGGACAACCTTCATCATATTAATAGATGTCGCTGCCTAGGTAGCCTTTATGAAAATATAAAGGGCCCCTGGATATTGCTTACATACAGAGTTTTTCCGATGTACACCGCAATGTAAGAAGTCAAGAACAATTCTCTGTTCGTGAGAAGACTGTTGAGGATATGAAATAGATCAAGGAACGTGGCAATACAAGAATGATCAATTCACCAGTTACAATCTATCAACGTCGCCGTTTTCAAATAATTATTGTAGTGGAAGGTCTATCTAAAATTCGAATTTTCTTACCTCTAAAGAAGGCAGTACAAGTTTAACTCTTAGTAGATGTATTTTCAAGATTGGAATTACGAATAGTAATAAGTTCCAACCTACAAGTAAGCGGAGCTTCTGCTTAGCTACCCTAATAATGATTGAAATATTTTGGCTACTGTGATATCAGAAAACCTCAATTGACTTTGGGGCTTGGATTCATAAGGTCATCATTATGAATCACAAATGTAAATCTTTGGGGTCTAGATATTCATGACATCGATCAACATAAATAACTGAAACTAAATACGCAAGGGCTAAAGTAAAAGAAACCATTAAGGTACAATTTTTTTTCATACTTACTTGCATTTAGGATCATTCAGGAACCCTTTGCTGTAAATGATCCCGTCGAAGACATCGCCGAACTCAACGGTGACGTCTATCGAGTCCGCGGAGCATTGCACGTCGATCTCCGGCGCGAGAGGCGAGTCCGCCGCCCTCGAGCCGCGGACGAAGCTGACCTCGGAGTCTTCTGCGGACTCGTAGAAGGGCGAGAGGTCATTGTTGCCGGACAGCTGGTAGTTCAGCTCGGCTGCGGACAACGTGTCGCCGGCATCTGAAACAGCTGTAGCGAGCGACAGCTACAGCGGAAGAGACGCGTCAGTGTTTAGTTTATAAAAAGTTCTGCCCTGCGATTTTGTCCGCGTGAAATATAAAAAGGCGATCTATTTTCTTTCCTATCCGATTTTAGTCAAACGTAGCTTTGAATGATGCTCTATCTATCTACCTTTGAAAATTGAATTGAAGTAGGTTCAGTAGTCCCTGTGATTAATTGTAATAAACAGACTGAGAGACAGAAAGAAAGAAAACGACAAAAATACTCGTTTATAATAGACTAGCTGCATTCGACTTCATCCGCGTGGAATTGGGTTATAGCGTTCCCGCTCTAGCTGTGTTTTTTCCGGTACATATAGTAATATCCTTCCCTGGAACTCAAACTACCTCCACACCAAATTTCATCTAAATCGGCCCGGCGGCGGTTTAAGCGTGAAGTGGTTTAAGTTTTCATGTATGTATTTATGTTTTTTACTTAAACGGTCGAAAATTCAAACCAGAGCAACATTGCTATTGGTATCTCAATAGGAGTTTTACCGCCAGCAAATGTTCCTACCTGAACGATATAGGAATGACGATACTTTTTTTATTTTATTTTCGGGTTAAAGAATTTATTTCTCAAAAAAGAAATATTTTAATTACTATTAACATAAAATAATTACTAGACATATAAGGCTAGTCTATATAATCTAGTAATCATGTCATCACACACAAGCACTTAAATGTGCAATTAATAGAAAACAATGCTTTAGCAGTGAATGCGTTAGGTTATTATAAAGTTTAAATAGACTTTTGAGTTTACTGGTTAATTAAATTTGACAAAATAATCTTCAAAGGGAAAACTCGTACCTACGCGAGCGCTCGAACGTTCAGGGCGCTGCGTTATCACACTTATCACTCATCTAATATTTTATTGTTCACACACAGACAATGGTTTTGCTTCTCCCACGTGATACATATTTTCAAGTAGATGTTGTGAAAAATGGAAAGCGAACAGCGATAGATGGTGAGTATCTAAATCACAGTTAACTGTGACCTCAAATAATTTCGTAGTAAGTATAATTAATTGAATGGTTTTGGATTCTTGCCGAAGTGTAATAAGTACATCCATACTATATTCGGAGAGTCGGTAGGTAGGTCAAACCACTATGCAACCAGGGCTTTTTAATGAAACAAACAATGGAAGTTAACATCTTGATTTATTTCCCTGACGTCCTCCCACGTAACAGTAAAAGGTAAATCTTCAAACGGCACATTATGCAAGAACTGTTCCGACCTGGACGCACCGATTCGTGACTCCTGTGACCCAGTGTCTAATACAACTTACCATATTGGTCTTGTTTCTCGCCACAGTGAATGTTTGCAAATTTTGCCCCCGATTTTTTATGCATGTCGTATGCATTAGAGATAATTTTATGTTCTTTAACACTTATATTATATTAGTCTTGTTTGCGTAGCTATTCGAATACTTTTGTAAACCAGATACATTTCAATGATTTTACTAAGTGTCTTTTGTTGTCTCCAATAAATCTTTTTAATATCTGATGTCCGATGAGGACAGAATTCTCAATTGGCGTCCGCGAACCGCACGACCCATCTTGTGAAAATGGTGGGAATCTGGCGGCGAAGGACAGCCCTGAAGAACTGCCCTCGACTTTTTGGAGTGAACTTTGGGGAGATCGGAGTTCAATGTGCAACAGTAGACGTCCTAAAGCTCGGTCTTGACCCTAGAAGTCTAGTCCTGATAGCTTACCTTAACCCGTGTCCCACGCAACCTTAAGTAACACAGTCGGACACATTTACATAATAGATACAATCTTGAGACTCTAAAATTCCGCCATTTCCATATAATTATTATGAAACTAGCCGAAACGTGGGGTCATAGTTCGGGTATTGACATGGTAAATGTTACGATGGGTGCGAACATTTGGTAATGCCATCAAAATGTTATCGAGTCGTTTACAGTTGCTTAATTTCTTTTAAGTAACTACGTATTCACAGATGTTTACATTTTACAAGCGCCTCTCAAATACAATCGTGAATGGCGACTTTCTACATGAAATGATTCACTCAACGGGATGACCAAATTAGTAAATTTCATTTAGGCATTTTACACTTTTAGACCTACCACAATGGAATAAGATGTGTAAATATATCTTTGACGTTCATTGCACCGTACGACGAAACTTTAAAAAGATGTACCCATATTATGGTGAACTTACAATATTAAATTAATGATTTAATCACTCTCTCTAGTTATTACTTAACAATTTTTAAGTATTCAAATAAAAATAGGTCTTCATAAGTTCAATAAGTAGGTATTTATTCATAGTTTCTATAAATAGAATAGATAAGAAAAAAAATAGTAGTTACCTGCACAAGTGCAATCAGTGCCGCTATGCGCATGACAGCCGCTTCATGGGGCCCTGTAACAAAAAAAGAAGTTGAGAATTTCATTTCAATGGGCGTGTGAATTCGCCACTAGAGGCGCTAGTGTCGCGTGAGGTCCAATAACATTCACTTTTCACTGGTTTTGGCGGGCTTCGTGATACAAATTATAAATTTCTTTAATTTACCTGTTGAAAAGTGATATCCTGCGTGAAATTATCGCAAATAGTGATTATTTGGCGATGAATGTAAAAGGTTTGATTTTTTCCAACCAAAACGGAACTGCACAACATTGCAGCATAGCTACTCGATATGATTATAGTTATTTATAATGAATAAACTTAATGAGATCCAAGAATGAAAACTTTGTTTCGGCGCCAATCTTATAAAGTCGCCTTTGACAGCTATGCCTCTGGACCTTAGTCAACAGTGGCGCGAACTGGTGAGCAAAGAAACGATAGTCCCCATTCACTGATGCCGTGGTAGCTCAAAGGATCGTCCTAATATAACGCGACTAAGCGATTATCGCAAGTTCACGCGAACGTTTGGACTCGAATAGTTGTCCTAATTCATCTACCGTCTCTCGTACGGAGGGTCGGAAGTTCAATCCGCACCTCTAAGTTTACTTTTGTGCGAAATTCAATTAGAATTTATCCCTGAGCTTTTCGGTGGAGGAAAACATAGTGAGTGAACCCCTTGCGGAGGTTTGAAGTTTCCAATCCGCTTTGGCGGAACTATAGCCCAGAAATATCTCATGATGAGTGGAGGCCTGTGCCCAGCAGTCTTGAACTTGGTTTCAGAAGATTCTTTTCTCACACGGAAACGAGTAGAGCACGAGAGTGATGTTTGCAACTGGATTTTCATAATCAGGAGGCGTCTGAAGTACAGTTATGATGCGTTTGATGTAGGTAGGTATATACAATCCTCCGTTATCTCATGGAAACAAATGATGGCAAATTGCATTGTATATAATACGTAATGCCTTCATATGGTCGATTACCCTAGGACGAAGGATGCACAACATCTTTGACATCTTACATAAATACACCTATGATGGTTCCGTCAGATGAAAATTTAAAAGAGATAAAGAAAGAAATAAATTTATGATAGAAATAAAATTATGGCTGTTGTTGTGATCTATCTGTAATTAACGGTAACTACAGTCCTAATAAGGTATCGATATAGTGATCGCGTTTATGGTCGGAGCTTATATGTGGACGATGGAATTAGGTTTTGCAAGTACCTAACGTTCAAAGATCGTTAATAAAGCTAGCCTTGGCATACGTAACTATTTTTAGATTTATATAGGGTCAAGCAAAACGTTATGACGATATTTTAACCACAGTATCAGTTATCGATTCTAAACATATTTTTTCTTTTTTTTTCTTTTTTGAGTTGTCCATACTGGTCCATACAAACAATTCTTTACCAATTCGAAAAAAAATAAAAACCAAGAAAACATGCTAAGAATCGTTAACTGACACTGTGGTTAAAATATCGTCACAAAACGTTTGCTTGACCCTCTATAGTTAGTTCATTATATTTCTGCAATATCGATAAACATTCAATGTAAAACAAGGTGATATTTTGCGCTTCTTTTTTGCTAGTAACAAAGAATAACATAACAATATTGATTATTAACAATACAAGAAGGCCCACACACATTAAGACAAATTGTCCCACAAAAACAGACAAATATCTAACACCTGTTCCATAAATTTTCTGACCACAAATTAATTCATATTCAAACCGCAGCTACCGGCCATAGTTCAAGTTGAACACACTGGGTCAAGGAAACCCGAAGTTCTGTGAACATTACCTATGGTTTGGTATTGCGATGATGTGTAGAGCGTGGTGGATCGACCAATACTAATTGATTTATCCACGATACGTGGCTCACGATCGTACTTCATTCATGACCTCATCAGTTTACTTCCGACAGTGAAGAGTCGTGAAATTGATAAAGCTTATTAAGTACGTCAACTTTTTTTTAAATAAACAAATGTTTTATTGCAATCCTCAAAGGCACGGATTTTAAGATTTTATTTAGGTATTCTAAGAGTGTTGCTTGATGTAATTGTGATATACATCAAGCAACACTCTCAAACGAATCCGCCATTGAATTACAAAAGTACCCTTGATGCTATAACTGCATGGAGCAAGAGCGTAATAAATACGTACTTTAAATAAGATGTCTTTTGATTAAGAGATACCAATTCATTACAAGCTTTGTCCCGATATGTTTGATTACCGATTGAGCTGAATCTTTGCATGCATGTGAAAATCGGATGACAATGCAAAATTATTATGACATGGAGCTGATCTGATGATCGTAGCGGAAGGTGGCCATAGGAACTCGGTAGTTAAACGACGCTACCCCATTGAGTTTGGACTCGTTTGATCCGTCTTGACGAGTAGGTACTTTTTCTTTTTATCAACAAGTAATAAAAGCTTGTTTTTAAAAAGTTTTTTTTTTCTATTTATTATTTCTATACCTAATATAATATTCATACATACAAAACACTGTTCAATATTATGACAAATGTTCCTGTAAGTATATAAGCAATTCACATATCTCAATTCGTTGAAGAGGGCTAGATTTCGCATTTCGCTTGATGTCGTTGTATTACAATTCACTTCAGTCAGTCACAGCACAATTCCTTTGATTTCTTGATTTGAAAAATTAAGTAATTAAATACCCTTAAATGATCTCACAGCGAATTAAACGTGTAATGGTTAAACTGGCAGGTCACGAAGATGTTTTGTGCACCCAGTAATTCGTGAGGTCACCGCGTGAACTCTGCCACTTCCGCGTCAGTTTCGACACAGAGCAATTACAGGACCTTAGCTAGGCTTGGGACTATTTCTACATACAATTCAATAAATGGAACCTCCGTAAACATATCTATTCCCAAGCTGGTTTGAGTTCAGCTTATTCACCATGTTAGCGCTGCGTGATGCGGTGTCATCTCACGCTGAAAACAAGTCTTCTTCTAGTTTTGAAGAACTAAAAGGGACCTTATTAGTTATCACGCTGCATGGTTTCTAAGTACCTATTATACAAGATGACATACCTAACTCTTGTTCTGAGAAAACTTGAAACTGTATAAAAGCTTAGACTATTGGAGCATCATGTCGTCCATATACATATTTACATTATTTGCAATTTGTTGTCGGTAAAAAAAATACCTATTGTACATGTAGTATTTGCAAAACGGTAAAGCAGCTTTTTCGACTGTTTATTTTTTTTTCAGAATTTTTGTCCATTTCTGGATAGTGGGACAAACATGGAATGGATTTCGTGATGAATTCACGGCTATCAAAATGGATACTTTATTGTCATAGCATCACCGCGTTAGGTCCTAACATTGTCATGAATTTCCCATGTTTTTATGCTCATGGATATACAGACAAAAAGACAAATTGGTTTGCATTGTATCTTTGTGCTTATGATCGATCACCGTATAATCGAATGTGAATAACTACTTGAAGCAAAAGTATGCATTCTTGCATTGTCTGGGAAGGCAGGAGTAATTTGTTGATAATTGAGCAAATGCGAGGATTTTAGTGTCAAATTATTTGATTAGTTACCTATAAAACAATAGTCAAACGCTGTGAACTACATAATAATATAGACAATCAAAACCATGAGAATATTTTTCATAAGTTTATTGATAAAGTCATACTTAATTACAAAAATATGGTTGATTGACTTAATAACTTTGTTTTGCTTACTTTATTTCGAATGACATTCATAATTCTTAATACCTAATTGATAACTAGGCTCGACTTTATGAATTCATTGGGTGTGTGAAGTGATTATACGATCTTTTATTGGTCAATTAACATACATCCGAAGGTTGATGATCCATGGAGACCTTTAATACTAATCAAGACATAACACTCAAGGAGTAACACCTTGTTTTATTTTACTTCGACGTGTCTTGCAACCGTCAAAACATCGTTGAACTTATATTATATGAGAATTGTGCATGTTCATTGATTGATTGTTCATGATTGTTCATTGTGCAATGATTAAATCATTTCAACTGCAATATTCATCAAAACCGCATGAAGACATTTATTTTATTTGATATCGTGTTACAAAAATAGTTATTTAATTGCGCTTTATGGAAGATCTCGCTATTCAACAGGCTCCCAATAGGTTCAGTTTCAAAGAGAAGCTTCGTGAGCATTATCTCTCTCATTGCTGATCTCTTTATTTTTTGTCGGATTGTTTTCCACCTTTCTGATTGTATGGTATTTATATATGTATGGTTTAAGCAGTATATGTAGTGTTTATCATATATGTATATTTGTGTATACATTCTTGGATGTCTTTTTTATTATTTAATATGAACTCTTTCTCAGTTTACTTGATATTATGTACGTACTTCTTTGCTCCTAAGTAAATGTTCTCAGTTTCACCCCAAGGTTGACTGATGGAAAATGCTTGTAGCATTAAGTCCGCCTATTGTACACTGCACTTTTTGTTGTTTGTGCAATAAAGAGTTGAAATAACTAAGTTTTTTTTTTCATTTAATGACAGGTATTTTGCTCGTAATAAATAATAATCATCGATCTTTAGTTGCTAAGTTGAGGCTGGATTTTTGTATGATCGTACACTCTGCATTTTGTATTCCCCATCACTACAACAGTTATAACATTTTGCTCGGCGCAGTGTCTGCTCATCACGAGAGGGGCTGGGCTACAGTCCTCATGAGCTCAGAGTGGATTGGGGATTTCAATTTCACACACATCATTGAACTACTTGTATATTCCGATGATAACGAAAATATTATATTGTAAGTTTTGGTCAATAAAAATGTTTACCTTATCTCATTTTATCATAACAATTGTATATAACAATTTGACAGTCACTAAACTATAGCCACACTATTACATGTATTTGCCTAAAATAGACTTTACGTACCTGCTGAGTTAAAATGCCACTTCATTTGCATTGGTTTGGCTTTAAAGTGTTATAGCTCACACAAAATAATTACGTACTATACCTATTATGTACTATTGTGTATGTTTGAATATTATGTCTTACAAATGGAACCTTAATGTCAACAGTAGTACGAATTGCGAAGTGTGCCAGGGTTGGCGTGACATCACAACGCTCCCGGACCGGTCGGATCGGATTGTCGAGCATCGGAAACAATCACACGTGTATCATTAATGTATTGAATTTATCTTCTGTAAGATATACCTGCAAATCGTATTTTAAGCTTGATATTGGTATTGAGTGTATACCACTTACCACCACTACAGCCTATTACGTTCCAAAATCCTCCTATGATCCTATCATCATGAGGGGGTTTGAGTGATTATAATTATAAATGTATGTAGTTTTATAATTACAGCCTATACAGACGTGGTGGCCTAGTGGTTCGACCTGCCGCCTCTCATGTAGAGGGTCAGGTGGTTCAAACCCGGCTCGCACCTCTAAGTTTTCTCATGTGCGAAATTCAATTTGAATTTACTAGTTAGTTTTTCGGTGAAGGAAAACATCGTGAGGAAACCTGGACGCGTCTGCGAAGTAATTCAAAGATGTGTATTGAAGTGCGTGAAGGCCCCAATCCGCACTAGGCCCGCGTGTGGCTTATAGTCCAAACCCTCTGGTGATGAAAGGAGGCAGTGGGATGCAAAATAGGCTGTAGTGGTAGTGGTAGCCTATACAGTGTCCCACTGATGGACAAAGGCCTCCCCTCTCTTCCGCCAGTCTTCTCCATTATCTGCCAATACCTGCCAATCGCCGTCTAGTTCTGCCTCTGCTCCGGTAGTATATTAAACGGTAGGTATATTGTAATTTTCCTACTACATATTGTAGCTATAATTTAGAAGTTCGACACATTTGGAAAGATAATTAATTTTGTAATTATAAAATGTTAAAGTGCCACTTAAAATACGCATCAAATCGAATACGGCAATAAACATTTCGGCGATATTACAGATTGATCAAGTAACTTACACAATATCCTTGAAGGATAATTGCTGGGTGTCGAAGATGCAGTAAAATAAACAGAATAACAATTTATGGACGAAATCACAAATCGAAATTGGCCTTTCATAACGCGATAATAATCGTCCCGAAGAACATCTTGGTGTCGATACATTTCATAATTTCGAGATCGTTGTAATATGAAAGTTAAGGAGTCGATGGTTTACAAGAAGATGTACTCGTAATACTTATTTAACATAATAATATGTAGGTATAGCGATGTAGGGTAAGTAGTACTCGTAGGTACAATACTTAATTCTACTTTTGGTGTGATTGCCAAATTGTACAATATTAAGTACTTAACAGAAGAGGGGAATGCGACCTAAAGTATGTACCTAGTTAATAGTTAAGGTCACAGTGATATGCCCTTACCTAGCTATATAGCCGGTGAAATTACTGGCACAGAGGCAATCCATCTTAGGCCTCAGGGTGGGCAACGTATTCGAGATCTTATGGATTCTTAATAAGAAATCACAAGATTTCGGTGTCCATGGGCCGCAGTGACCGCTTACCATCAGTTGGCCTGTGTGATCGTTTGGCAATACTCGTTTGATATAAAAATTGCATTAATAAGTCGTTAATGTCTGTGTAAATACGTACAAAATCATCATGGTCGAGGTTAACAACAAAGTCCAGAGTATATTTTCAAAAGTTGAATTAATGATGAAATTACTGAATATACTTTTTACCTACTTATCAATAAAATGACATCAGAAAAATAAAACACATAGCTGCCCGGATATGGGGTCACTAAATCTGACCGCGTCCCAAGGGCGCTAAGTTCGAGTATTTCACACACCAATAAATCAACTAAGCCCACCTAAATATACACAACAATAGAAAAAACCGGCGTGAAAGGTCACTCGCCGTAACAAATTATAAGCACTACTTAAAGAACATCCTAAGCGTTATCTGTTTCACCATTAATTTTGCCAAACAAAAAACTTTACGCTGTCGGATTTTCGTAATTTTGCTTGTATGTGAGATTGAAGATATAGCATCCACAAGTTATTTATGTCTATTTAATAGATAATGGACGAATATAAATTAAGCTTAAATACCATAGTCAGGTTTTATTTATAAAGAAACGTAATTTCGTAATTTTAACAGACATAACAAGTTTTTGTTACTCAGTGTCTTTTTTGATCTTGCTTATCAACATTAATTGATCTTATATCCAATGTTTTCTATATTTTATGGAGAATTGATCTTTTTAAGTACTGCATATAATATTCGCTTCATCATCATCATCATCATTTCAGCCGAAAGACGTCCACTGCTGGACATAGGCCTCCCCCAAGTCTCGCCACTCAGACCGGTCTCTCTCTCTCTCTCTTTCCAATATTCGCTTGCATGAAGAAAATTTATATCCCTCAGAAAACAGTACTTTTCTGAAAATGGTTAATCGCATAGAGCATCAGTTCAGTACGGGAGGCGTGGAAAGCTAAACAAAAATTAGGTTAGGTTCTCCCTCGTTCCTAATTACTATTGTGTAACCTACAAACAAGTACGTACCTTAGTATTTCTTATATGAGCTGTCGGTAAAATACAGTCAAATAAAAATGTTAACGCCGTGCAAATTCTCGCACAACGCCGAGTCCCTAAAATATCATCGTCAAAAGCTTAACTTCAGTCGTTTTGTAATCTTCGTATAAACTTTACGTCCCTGTTTAACGGTCTGTTAACTAACCGCTAAGCGGCCAGACGTTCGTAATTACTGGGAAATGAACTTGTGACCCGCAACAATCCATGTGCCTACATCATAGAGATACGAGTATTTGAGAGATGTATATTTTGTAGAGAGTGTATTAAACGGCGATTGGCTAATCAAATCTGTACATATAGAAAAATTAATGAAATGAATGCTAATATTTTTATTTCATAAAATCTTTTCATTTTCTCAATAGATAGTTTGAGAGGTAGGCCACTCAATACCTAATTTGACGTACATAACAATAGACACCTTGCTATTAAATATTATCTTACAGTGAGACGCATAGTTTAACTAAATTTCATTGCCTAAATTAGGTCGCTATTACGACACTTTCCACCATAATTTAGATCTTAATATTCATTTTTTAGCAAAATATTTTACTGATGTATGTCACAAAATGAATAGGTAGGTATTTTATTAATCAGTGATGTAAGAAGTTTCTATTGAAATTCTGTCTACAAATGTTCATTGATACATTAAACTCAATCAGACCAAATCTCTACTATTTAATTTTAATAACGAATACCTTAAAGCCAAATCACACCAAATGCGTCTGCGGCGCATCCCTGTGTGACCCGGGCTTAAATCTAGTTTACCCATCCATTAACTTGTCCACAAAATTGTCCTCCTTGTGTAATAAAGGGCGATAAATCTGCCCCTAATTGCTGGACTCACAATTTGTTTGCGCAAGCGCACCCGGCTCGTACTAATGATGCACTTGCCACGTGATGCGGTTAAACGCGATCAGGATTTCTTTAAAGGAAAATTTCACATTTTAACCGAAGACAAAAAGTGGTCATTAATTTAGCACGTCCTCGACCTAGAAAGGAAAATGAATCACAAACGCGAAGTCGAAGGAACTGGTGGAGGTATACAACAGTGTGCATGCATGAGCCTCTGCCTCTGCCTGAGCTGTTTGAAAAGTCGATGTATCTTTCCCCAGTATCAGAACGAGAAATATACAAAACTATACGAGGTCTGAAAAGAAAAAATAGTTGCGGCATAGACGATATTCCTTCCACCTTATTAAAGACATGCTCCGAAGAACTTGCTAGTCCACTTGCCTTTCTAATTAATCAATCCTTCTCTGAGGGAATTTTCCCTCAAGAGCTGAAAACTGCGCTAATAAAACCACTCTACAAAAAAGGTGACCGGCTCGACCCCAATAACTACCGACCCATAGCTCTTTTACCAGCGCTGTCTAAAGTCTTTGAGAAAGTAATGTATCATCGCATGTGCAACTTCCTGGAAAAAAATAACTTACTAAGTAAAAGCCAGTACGGCTTTAGAAAAAATAGGTCTACAGCACTTGCTGTCTATAATTACATTCAAGGTGTCTTGGGTATTTTAAACAACAAAAAAAATGCTGTTGGCTTGCTGTTGGATCTCAGTAAAGCATATGACAAAGTATCTCATGAAATCCTCCTTATGAAACTTTACGCATACGGAATAAGAGGCGTAGTTCACGATTGGTTCAAGTCGTACTTAAACGCACGTAAGCAGTGTGTGCAGTTAGATTACTCTAATGAATCGACAAACGCAATCGAAAGAGTACGATCGAATGAACTACAGATGAAGGGCTCCATACCACAAGGAAGTGTGCTCGGCTGCATTCTATTCCTTATATATGTCAATGACTTGCCAAATATTATTAACACGAATTCAGTACTTTTTGCGGATGATATATCACTCCTTTTTGATTTTAAAGAAAAAGATAACTATAATGAAATTCTAGAGCATACATTAAGTAAAATAAATAAGTGGATGCTAGACCACAACCTTTCACTCAATCTCAAAAAAACTAATTTAATTCAGTTCCATCCTTACCAACGAAAACCATTGAAATTAGAGCTTAAAATGAGTAATTATGTTATACAGGAAGTCAACAAATTTAATCTCCTAGGACTGACTATCGATACGAATGTTAATTGGAAAGACCACGTTGCAGCCGTCAAAACCAAAATATCAAGTTTCACTTATGCATTATATAACATTCGGAAATCAACGGACTTCAAAACAGCACTCTCGGCTTATTATGCTTATGCCAACTCTTGGCTGCGCTACGGGATCATGATGTGGGGTGCTAGCACAGACGCACACGATCTATTTGTAATGCAAAAGAAATGCATACGCATTCTTGTAGGAATCCAGTGTCCTCACAGCTGTAGACCCCACTTCATAGAGCACAACATATTAACCCTGCCGTGCCTGTATATTCTGGAGCTAGGAATATTAGTGCGGAACCAGCCTGACATTTTTCAGCAATGTAAAAATCCTCGCCTTAAGCATAAACTGGTCATACATAAAGCAAGTACTAAATTGTTTCGAAATAGCCCAAATTATGCTGCAGCAAAATATTATAATAGAATCCCAGATCATATAAAGTCAGAGGAAAATAATGTGAAATTCGCGCAGAAACTTAAATTATACCTAGCACACAAGTGCTACTACAGTCTGGAGGAGTTCCTCAGCGAAACTAATTTTAAATTGTAATGTAATTAAATATAATTCGACATTCCTTTAGGTATTCTTAGAATTAATTATTTTATTTTATTTTTTAATTAATGATTTTATTAATTCTAATGTAATTTTAATGATAATAATAATATGAATAATATGTTATGTGACCATATAATGCATGTTTTTGGAAGTAGATTACTTTAATTTAAATTAATTTAATTTAATTTACTGTAATGCAATGCAACACCCTGCACGGGTAACATGTCAAAGGATATATATTTGTATGACCATCTGAATGTACTACATGTATGCACTGAATAAATCTGAATCTGAATCTGAATCTGAATGATTGAGTATTGTTGATACCGACTTCGAGTATGTGGTTCGTTTTTGACGCTCGTATGTTGCAAGTTTTTTTTTTAATTCCCTTTATACCGTCGTAGTCAAAAAGAGTCATATTCACATATTTACTGAATTTGTCAGTAATCACTTGTCATTTTGCCTTTCTTAAGTAATTTGCACACAATAAAAACTAAATGGAAGAATCTTGGACTACTTTGAGCAACGAAGACTTAAACTTGAACTTATTTTTTCTTATTAAGATAAAGTTGAAACAATTTAATTTAAATGATATGTATGGTAGGTTGCAACCCTTGATTGTGAAGGCTGGTATGGTATGGGGGCTGCCCACGTCGGTTGAGCAAGTCCATTCATGAAGACAATGCGCTTACGCACGCACCTTATTCACTACGGAAACGACGCGAGCGAATATTCTGCTGAATTAAAATAAAAAA
Organism: Aethes cnicana; assembly: GCA_963971205.1. Classification (NCBI taxonomy): domain Eukaryota; kingdom Metazoa; phylum Arthropoda; class Insecta; order Lepidoptera; family Tortricidae; genus Aethes; species Aethes cnicana. The sequence goes on along the minus strand of OZ020289.1, from coordinate 3,333,866 downwards.
ATAAATATCTTGGGACATTTCACACATATTGACCTAGCCCCAAACTAAGCAAAGCTTGTACTATGGATGCTAGACAACGATATAAATACTTATATAGAAAAATACATACATATATAAATACTAACATCCATGACTCGAGTACAAACATTCGTGTTCATCACACAAAGTTTGCCCCGAGCGGGACTCGAACCCGCGACCGTCGGAACAGAAGGCAGGGTCACTACCAACTGGACCAATCCGGCCGTCAATTATGCTCAGCATGATCATTTCATTCGAAAATTACGTAGTACTAAAGCTGCTGTAAGAACGAAACTTCTAAAAAAAACGGATACTTTATCTTATTAAAGTCAATAGATATAGCAACATGCAAAAGTGAAACATAAACAAATGACTTTCAACTCTAAGCAGTACTTAAATAAGTTCAAGCCTAAGCAGAACAAAATAACATAAAATTCAATTAAGAATAAGTACTTCATGAAATAAAAATATAGTTCATACCTACCTACTATAAATTTGCTATACACAAATCACGCTCGCTCCGATTCTCAAGTTTTTTAAATAATTCAACGTGATGCAAACACGATAAGCACAAAGATATATAAACGATCACGAGTTCGAATGAAAACTGTTATTAAATTGATATACGTGTAATTATTTTAAACGTAACGGTGAAGATGGTACGTGATTTCTGGTTCTCTATGTGTGTCACGGAGTCTATGATTGTGCGTCATGGCGGCGTTTTAATAACTAATAATCATATATTTAGTTATTTGTATACCATTCGATATGGAACGTCGCGACCTGAAGTGTAGGTAAGAAAAGGCAGGTCAACAACTTGATGCAGTACCTTCCGTATACTTTTAAGGAGGAAACCGTCTATACTTAATAAAAAAAAACAGAACTACTTATATCAAAAGCGGTTGTACTTAACGTTTTGCAATATTGGGGCGATAAAACTAATTTTAGCTAATGAGAAAATCTCGGATGCCCAGGTATGAGCACAAACTCTACATTAGGAAGAGTTGTTTCAAACTGATCGCCAACTAAGATACGTTTGTTAAATTTCACACCGTTTAATTACATATGTATAATGAGCTTTTCTCATGTTTCCTGTTTCGTATTAAGTATTTCTCTGTAGTGTTATTATTTTTAAAATAAACTTAGTCTTAGTTGTTCTGGTAACAGGTGCTTAATCTTGCAGAGAGCGGACGGCCGACCTTTAAAGCCGGCGGGTCGTCTTGCGCGGTCACATGTAAAAGATCATCTAATAAATTGACGCACACGAACACCTGACGCTTGGGACACAAAGTTTAGTGGTTTAAATTTAAATTAGTTACACCTAATAGCCTTTTGTGCAACGCATAGATTTAGGTGAGGCTTTGCTTACTATGTGTGCTATATCACATGCGCGATACTCGTATGAGTGAAAATGTGACTATGCCTACTCGTAATCACTGGTTCAAGGAAAACAATTAAGTTAGGGACTATACATCCCTTAAATGTAATTTTAGTATGTACCTATATATGTATTTTTATATATATTATTGTAAATGTAATGTAAATCTGTATGTTTAAATTTTGAAAAAAGGCCTTCCTCTGAGGAAGCGCTGGTAAATTCATTTAAAAGTGACGTGTGAAAGTGCCCAGATGTGGCCTATTTGCTGAATAAATATTTTCATTTTCATTTCATTTTATGTTTATAATTTTACCTATAAACACAAGGTTGGTTTTGAAAACTTCTCAAAGGTTAACATAGTTATTGATTGATGGGCCAATCGAGTATTTCTTGTTGTTATTCTTTTTCGTTGTCCAGTTGCCAAAATTATAGGAGATTCTTAGAAAACCTCTTGTACAACATAGACTTCTATGATGCTCTTAGAAAATGCCCCAATGCCATATTTGGCATTGCCATTGGAAGGGATTGAAAATGGTAAAGAAACCTAACATTTGATGAATTTAAACCCACAAAATCGCTGTTTTAAAAAGTGGCCTAAAGGAGCGGTACCATGGCAACCATGTAGGGACATATTTTTTTCATGTTGTTTACCCTGATCCTAAAATAGGTGACCATTTATACATTTGCAGATGGTTCATGCCATAATAAACGTCAACCTATGAAATCTCGGTCAATAATAATCGTGGGAAACGGCCGTAGGTATACGAAACTCGACCATTACGGCATTCAAGATGAGCTGTTTCAATATGAAGTTTATTAAGTTAGGTATTTTACGAAATTCCTGACCCACTACAATAGTTATTTCGAATAGGCTAATATTTAAATAACTTTAGCATTTACTCACATTGCTGGGGTCACGACGCTTCAAAGTGACGTATTGTCGCAATGTATAGGCGCTAACTTGCTCTTTACTCATCCACATCGTTGGCAATTCCCAAGTCAATAGCAACTACTGGGATTGCGATGAAATGTTTGCATTGCGTCTTCACTGAGCGACGTTCTAAGTGTGAAAAAAAATTAGTATAGGATAGGTACTGGACTTTACACTTCATCTACTTTATTTCTTACTTTCCGCGGGAACTATGAGTTTTTACGGGATAAAAAGTAGCGATGTTCTTCTCTCCGATTCAAACTATCTCCATACAAAGATTCATCTCAATTGGTCGAAATGGTTTAAGCGTGAAGTAGACTGACAGACAGAAGGACAGATCTACTTTCGCATTTATGCTATTAGTATGGATAGATGATAAACCCACTCACTCGTTAGGGCTGTTGAAATTTTCCAATATTAAAAGTTAAAACAATTTATTGCATAAGCACAAGTTAAAAAACCGGCCAAGTGCGTGTCGGGCCACGCGCAAATTATAGGGTTCCGAAGTTGACGATGCCCACAGTACCTTTCTAAGACTTATTAGCATCTAGCTAGCCTGTGGTATGACGTGCCCGCCCGACTCCCCTGCCGCTCGAGAAAAATCATCATTATAAGTTGGTCGACTATTACTCGTAAGTTTGTACAGCCTACTTAGCTCTGATAGTTTTCCTTTCAACTAATATGCCACAACCGTGATTTTTTTCAGCCATCCAAATACCACCATTTAGCTGGCAGGGGGGGGGGGGACACGTGACTCTAACAAAAAATAGCACTTTAAAGCTTAATATTTCACAAACGCATCACTTAATCAAAAAATGGTTTTAACAAACCCACAATATTTTTTCGAGACCTATTCAACGATATATGCCACCATGCCGCACCATGGGGTATGCAAGAAAAAAAAATTACATCCCCACTTTACGAGTAGGGGAGGTACCCTATAAAAAATATATTTCAAAATTTTATTGTACCACTTTGTCAGCATAACTAATATGCATATTTATGCCAAATTACAGCTCTCTAGACCTAAGCATCTCCGAGCAATAGTGCGGACAGACGGACGGACGGACGGACGGACGGACGGACGGACATGGCGAAACTATAAGGGTTCCTTGTGGACTTCGGAACCCTAAAAAAGATACAAATAAACACTGAAATTGGTACATTCAACATTAAAGATATTTATTGTATGTTACAATTAAAATTAAAGAAAAATATTACTTATGATATGAGGTTAGTCGGTATTTTTAACAATAAAAATTAAACCATATCCATTTCAAAAAACTCCTTAACACTATAAAAGGCTTTATTTATTAGGAAACTTTTAAATAAATAATATGATATAATAGATTTATAAATAAATTAATATTATGTTTCAGGTATATAACACTTTCCTGTTAAAAATTGTTATCTGTGGTAATATCATAGTAATAACTACTTTTGTAACTTTAGGTCGTAAGTTTAGTTTTTTTTTAAAGATCTTAATGCTACGCCCCAATGGGGTCCATGTAAAGCGACAACCTAAACAATGTACCTAACATCTTGTAAACCATGGAAGCAATAAAGAAATATGAATATGAATAAGTCAATAAACTTAATGTTAAATACTATATATATATATATAAAACGCGGTCAAAATAATGGAATTCATTTTGGTTTCATAACCAGTCAATGAACCGATGGCGCCAACCTGACTTAAAGGAAACAATCGTTAATAATATAAACAAAAAACTTCCGTTACTGACTGATTCACTGATGACGACGCACAGCCGAAAACACTGGTCGTAGGAAGCTGAAAATTGGCATGTAGGTTCTTTGGGGAGTTTAGAAGACCACGAAGAGAGGATTTCCAGAAATTACCACGGTAACGAAAAAAACGGGATTATACATTAACATGTAAAATCCCGTTTTTCACGTACGTGTTTCTGCGCGTACGAAGTAACAGGCAAAAGCTAGCTATAAATAAAACATAATTATTATGTCTGATTATATCTTTTAACTGGATAAAAATGACCTATGAGATAGTCTCAGCCTTTATACTCAAGTACGATCGGGGGCAAGCAATGTGTAATATGGCTAAGCTAACACGAACATCTCAGTCAGCTCTTTTCACAAGTTATTAAAGTTGAGAATGTCCGCAGCATTGCAGCAGATATATCATGTATATGTATATTTAAGTTGTAGGTTGCTCAATGACCACGAATTCACACGATCACTCATTAGCAAACGCTCGTAATCATCGCTTCGGATATTTGAAAGAGCTTCTTCGGTTAACATTTCCTACGGGGTTAGATTCGAGATAAAGAGAGTCGTGTTGGCTTAGTGGTTCGATCTACCGCCTCTCTTGCAGAGGATCGGGGGTTCGATTCCGGCTCGCACCTCTAAGTTTACTTATTATGTGCGAAATTGGGTGAAGGAAAACATCGTTAGAAAACTTGCATGCATCTGCGAAGTAATTCTCCCATTATAGCCCAAGCCCTCTCGTGATAAGAAGAGGCCTGTGCCTAGCAGTGGCTGTAGGCTGTATAGTAATAATAGGCTGTAGTAGTAGTAGTAGATTTGAGATAGAGAAATTATAAAATATTCAAATAGGAACACAAATCTTTGTACAATAGTAGATTATATGACTAAGGAGCAAAATGGTATATTTTACCGCGGGTATAATCCAGCGCGAGACGGATTCCACAATATAATACCGAGCGGAGTGAGAAGAAAGAATAAGAACACAAAGATTACTTAACGACGCAAAGCTTTCTTAAGTTTAGTATTATATGGATTAAAAGTCAGCATAATAAATGTGACAGCATCCATTCATTCATTGCATCGGTCAAGCAAGACATGATAATCAAATTGTAAAGTGGTTGAACCGACGTTAAAAGGTTTAGCGAGGTAGGTGCGAGTATAAATAAATGAAATGAATGTAACATTGTCAAATATGTTTTTATATTTTGTTGTATTTTTAGTTTTAAGACTTCAGGGATCTACTGAAAATCTGAGAGCTGAGTGGATTCCTTTTTTGAAAAAAAAAACTTGATTTAAGATAGCCATAAGCCAAAATGTAAAACCTATTTGTTTGTTTTTTTTTTCAAAATAAATACCTATTCTATTCTATTCTATTCTATTCTAAATATGTATGTCTTCACACTACTCTTCGCATATGCAATAGTCAATAAAATAATGCTCAAGATGTGTAGGAGGTTAATATGATAGCCATACTGATATTGCCTATAAGAGGTTTTCTATATAATATAGAGAAATATAGAGTCTATATTGTGTCATTTTAAAGTCTAATTTATTGTCAGTCCACTAAAATGAATATCCATATTAACATTATAAATGCGAAAGTAACTCTGTCTGTCTGTCACCTCTTCTTACTCTGCCTACCTCTTCGCGCTTAAACGGCTGGACCGATTGAGATGAAATTTGGCATAGAGATACTTGGGGTCCCGAGAAAGGACAGGCTACATTTTATCCCGGAAAAACGCATAATTCCCGCGGGAACGCGATAACCGAATTCCACGCGGGTGAAGTCGCTTGCAGAAGCTAGTTAAAATATAAACAGTAAAAGCCCTTTTTCTGTGTTATTATTAATCTATATATAAAAGGAATTCCCCATATTAGATACTAGCGACTTCGTAATTGACGCAACTTTTCTTTTCGATATCCGATTTTAATCAAACATAGCTTATTATTTATATATGTAGCTCGGAATGATGCTCTATCTACCTTTCGAAACTGCATTCAAATCGGTTCAGTAGTTCCGGAGCTTAACTCTAATAAACAGTCAGAAATAAAGAGTCAGAAATTTTACCCTTTTATTATACCTAATACCTATCGATAGATAGATTTTTGTCACTGGAGAACTCGTAGGGTTTGACACATTATAATAGCTTACCATGATCGTCCAATCTTTTTGTAGGTAACCAGGTGTTTTTAGTCGTTCACAAAACCATCGAAAAACCAAGTTTTACGTATTAATTATAAACTGCATAACCAAGGTCATGTGCGTTTAGATTTATCATCGTGTTCGAGTAAAACAATGGCCCTCATTGGGCAACGGTGGGCGGTGTCATTTCATAAAACTTGGACAATGCTGCTTCTCACAGACACGCTAAAACGCAACAAGAAACGTAATTGCAAAACTTATGGTCTAAACAGATGACTTGTCCTTAAATCTTGTTAAGTTTAGAAAAAATATTACTTATACAGAGTGTACATGATAATGTTTATCTTGGAAACTTATTTTGTATCTTCGTCTTCGCACCATGAATCGTTATTCCTGGCGACGTGACCAGCCCACTACCACTTCAGCTTTTGTATGATGATTGTAAATATTTAGAAAATAAGAACCCCAATTTAATATTATTCCAGTTATTGTTATCATGTTGTGTTTAAGCCGCTAAGGTACTCTACCGTATCGCAATTTTGCCTTTACCTACCTCTTCACGCTTAAACCACTCGATTAATTTAGATGAAATTTGGTATGGAGATAGTTGGAGTCCCGGGAAAGGACACAGGCTTTTTATCCCAGAAAAACGAAATAGTTCCGGGTACGCGATAACCAAATTTCACGCGGGTGTAGTCACAGCATATTGGGTGGTCACGGGCAGAAGCTATTTATTAATATTGCATTGTTAAATGGGAAATACATTGCAGGCCATTAGGTTTTATATTATTAAGTCATAGTTACATGTCAGTGATTGATTAGAGTCTGCATTCTTACGCTTTTTTCGTAAAAATCTGCCTTTTGACAGCTTCTTCCAATGTCTAAACAAAGACCAGCGTGAGATCGAATGACAATAAGTCATAGTTTGGTTGAGGTTTTGCGTGAAACAATTGAATGTCATTGGCCACTTGAGATATGATTGTCCGGATCGAAGACTCTATTAACTATAATTTTTAATTGTTATTTTTAATAAGCCAGTGTTAATTAACCTTGAAGTGACACTAGCAATTGCTGTCAGCAGAAAATTATTTGCATTGTTTAGACAAAAAATGAAAAAAAAAAAGTTGCAATGAACAATGTATTGCAAAAGCTCTTCTTTCACATGCAGCCTTTGTTATTTACATAAAATTAATATGAAGAAGGTAAATTTAAATAAAATAAAGGTATTTTTTGCTTTAAGTACCTACTTCTCATCCCAATGAATATTTAAGTATCTGTCTATTGAAAGAGAATAAAAATAATGATTGCTTCATTTTACTGAATTTAAGTAAACATACTAATATTTTTTAATGGAATTTTACCTGACCTTAGAATTATTACTTACGAACCATCCTCTAAGTAGTAAACGGCCTTTATAAAAATGATTTAATGGGAGACTCACCTGTCTTAAAATATTTCATAAAACGAAGATAAATCGTGATCCACCTGATTGCTTAATTTGTTTAAAATGTTGTTTTAGTTATGTATTGTGCTGTCCTAAATATTTTACCAGAGTAGAGCGAGATTATCAACGAATTAACATCATGAAAATTGTGTGCAAGTTTTCTCTTGAAATTCTTCACGCTCATCATTTCGATTCCCTTGCTCCCTGCATTGAAACATTGTTAAAATATTCAGAGCTTGTTTTCGGAAGAAATCGAATTTTAAATTGGTTCCCTGAACATACCTGTGGTTCGTCTTTTGACCAGGTCGAATGACTGACGATATTCAGCTGCAAGCGTAGCATCGGAGGCATGTTTGACACATGTTAGAAAGTATAAATTGTGCCATATGACCCCACTGGAGATCAACGTGCGAGGTTTAGGTGCGTCGCGTGAAATCTGCTAGTAATTGTAAAGTTAAGTTCTCTACTGTTAAAATAATGATAGTCTTCATTTTCATAATTTACTTGCAAAAGCAAAATTCACACATTTTTAAGGGGTAGTCGCAAAGCTCTCAAAATCTAATGGGAGTTGAAGGATGAACATCTAAAGGGCCTCGATAATGATGATGATAGCAATTAAATAAGTAAAAAACGATTGCAATCGTTATTAATATTGGTTGCTCTGGCCAATGAAGTTGCCATAAACGGATAGATGTTTCTTTACTTGAAGAATTTGATAATGATTTAACTTGATAATTGCTTAATACGTTAACCTTCTTTACGAAACCTTCGTAAGGGTTCAAGTGCCAAACGTAAAGATTAACCGAAAATAATTATGCACATTCCATTTTCTTTGATTCTTCAATAACATGCTTAAATTCAAGAGTTATTTTCTAAATGGATGATTGAAGGTCGAACAAATCAGAGATTTTATTATTATTGTATTTCCAAAGTGTTTATATAAAATAATCACAACAATAAAAGATAATTAGCAAGTGGAGTTTCTATACCTAAATTGCCCATTAAAAAGTTATTAGCTATTATGATATTATAGATGTATGTTTTATATTCAATCGATTCAATTTAGGATCTTTACGCAGTCCCTTTGACGTGATCGTAAAAGTAAAGGTTAGGTGTTTTAAAAGGGCACTGTTTATTATAATTTCACGGATTGATATCCGTCAGGTTGCGCTGGCGCAACGAGGGAATCGGTGAGATGTCGGCATGACTCGCAACACGTGTGATTACGTGGCCGGGGAAACTACGGTTACCAGAGATTTAGCTAAGATCTTCATATTACATAGTATAAACAGTTGAGGTCGCAGAACAAGCACACGTCCATTAAAAAATGTTACATCGTAAATATACCAGTATCGTTGATTTGTCAGCTCGCTTACCTGTAACAAAAACATTAATTAGTTTAATTGTAAGGCGTTACGCCTTGTGTAAACCTCCTGTATAATTGCATTATTATGCAATTATACAGGGGGTCCTATTGGACCTAACTAATAAAGCAGTTAATGCGTGTTAATCTTTAGGTTTCTAAATAATATAAAAATGCTTAAAACGTAACGAGAGGCTACCAGTCGCAAGTCTTAAATACAATGCGAGGTTTGTCCGTCTGTCTTTCAAATTAGTCACAATCCTAATAAATTCGACCTTTATTCAATAAGTTCAACGAATAATTCGGTTCCCACGGGTCAGCAGACATGAGTAATCTCAGATTATCTTTGGTTAAAGAACGAAATCAGTTGGTATTCAAGAAAATTGCGGATAATAAAAACGGAATGGCTAAAGGTTAGCGGTTCTATTTAATTGAGAGCCTCTTTCAGTGTTTGAACGCAACCCGTACTTAGTCTTAAGGAGATTATCAGTTCAAGCTGGCTTTATAAGGAAGATTTATGATGAAACAAAGAGTTCAGCGATTTTACTTGTAGTAGGTACCTATTTAGGAGGTCACAGATTCATATCCTGTAAAGGACAACCATTATGTGGAGAATGTAAGTATATTTTTAATTTTGTTAGGCGTATCATAGATAATCATCGGAATCTTATAAATGTGATTGATAGTATGTAATATATATATGTAGTTTATTACTAGCCTGACCTAGTGTGCAAATCCGTATCTGTTCCCGTTAGAATTTCTGGAAATCCTCTCTTAATGCTTCCCTGCCTCCCTAAGAAACCTGCATGCCAAATTTCAACTTTCTATGACCAGTAGTTTTGGCTGGGCCTGGTCATCAATAAGTTTATAAACATTGATTGTTTGATTGATATTGATTAGTATGTCTTTCCTCGGGACTCCAACTTTCATCTAAATTGGTCCAGTGTTTTAAGCGTCAAGAGGTAACACACAGACAAACAGGGTCACATTCGCCTTTATTAGTATGGACACTTGTATGTTGCAACTTTTTACTATAAACCGCTTCTGCTGGTATCCTATATACAAATTAATAGGTAATTATTTAACGTTAATTGCTGAATTATTGAAATTTATTGGCTAATAACATATTGTATAGGTACCTACTGTATAACGTAAGAGAAATGATTGCAGTTTTAGTATAAATAACTTCATTAAAGTTCAAAGTTTCATACATTAGTTCCTTAATGGTTTTTTAACTGTTGACGTGAATACGATTGTATACAATGTTATACAACCGTTTAGCTTACTAATGGACGTGCTAAAAGGCGTTATAAAGCATATATCGACAAGTTCTCATAGTAACGTAATAATCATTAAAGCTCGGTTTGCCCAACGTTAGGTATAAAAGAGTAAAGGTGAAAAGTTCACGGATGTAGGCGACGCAAGCCTGTCTTAAAACCGTGATTATTTTTTATCACACTCAACTGATTGATTTATAAGTTTTATAATCATCTGTTTGACTATTCATTTGTTTTTTTAAGTGGGTAGAGACTTTTACAAAATTATTTAACAGTTAATAATATTTGAACTAATTGTAAAAAAGTACAATGTTACCAAAAAGATCTACATTCATCATCAAACTGAACTCACTCACTTGAGAATGTATACTTAATAAAAAAGAATATCTAACACTAAACAATCAACATTTATAGCAAATGATACTGGCAAAAAAGATTTAAAAGTAAATAAAATTAATGAAAACAATAATTAATAACTTTCATCCTCTCATTCGGTTCAAAAGAAATTGCCAAAACAAACGGAATAAAATCTACCAAAAAGTCTAAAACAAAAAAGATTGACACGAAATATTGTCTATTTACATCAAAGATCCGCAATCCTAATAAAAACCTCGTTACAGCTAGTCCCATAGATCACTCCTTATATCATAACGCGTTGCATAAGTATTGATCCAACAATGGATCACTTCAATAGAACAATATGCTTCCATGCATGTATAGGACGCTTTCCATCTTGCCATTCGATAAAACACACAATCTGCCCACGTTTAGATCTTATTGATAAACATGATCGATTTTGTCATCGATCTTATTGCTATAGCGAGCTTACATTGTTAATTATCATATCATCAATGTACGCTCAAATAAATATTCATTGAGGCATTATCCCATGTAGCAGGATATCTGATATTAAACATAATGTTGGCAGCTAGGGCCACGTAGTTATGAAACTTTATAAATGCTTATTGTAAATATCAGCGCTTCGTTTCGAAAATTATACAGCTTGGGAAGGCTGCTTATTGATTGTTAACATAGTTCATATTAGTTCACAAGTATGATAAGTGAAGGTATCGCAATACTTCTCTATATGCTCATATAATTATTTGTGTAAGTCATGTCTGTAATTAAGAAAAAGCTTCAATAAGGCTTTTCTCTTCCGTGTTATGAAAACAACAGAGATTCTCTCTTTTCAGAGACAATTATTAAAATTTGATTTATTTTTAAATTTAGGTATCCTTACAAGCTGATTATATGTGTAATGTAGTGCTACGTAAGTGAGATGCGCAGGAGCAAGGTATAGATTTCGACACAACGTGAGCGATCGAAGCCAGTGAATTGACCAAATCAGGCACTAGTTTACTCCATCATTACATTATAATAAGCGCGATCGATGCCGTTAAGTATTTATACTCTTACTTATTTTCTTAACAAAAACACTCAACAGCAATAAAAACGGGTCACTTTGTATAATAAAAAAAACATATACAAAGTGACCCGTTTTCATTGGTGTTGAGTGTATTTATTATATCGTTGTCTAGTACCGTAAGTTAAAACTTTTCTTAGTTTGGGGATAATAAGTCAATAAGTGTACAAAGTTCACACCAGATAGTTCCTTTTCACTGCTCCGCTCTTCAGCTCCAAAGATAAGGCACCAACCAGCTTCTTGCTTGACTACCTCTCGGTCCATTGTGACGTAAAAAAAGTGGTTCGACAGAAATAGTGTCGATTCTTACGACTAAATGAATTTCATTTCATTAACATTATGGATAAGCGGATATGGATAGGTTAAGCGTATTTTTTTGTGGATTACCATTCCACATAATACTCGTAGATAATAATACCAGTACCCTGGATCTAGTGCTTGCACTTTCTCTGTCGTGATCGACCGTCGGGTCGGTTCTCAATGGTGCATTCATTGTGCCTGTATTATTCCACTTTCGTTCTGACTCATCATACCCGCGATAAAAGTAGTAAATGAAAAAGAAATGAGAATGCTTTGGGATACATACTGTATGTTCCTACACTATGATGACGGCTAACTATGGGCTTACCTACCTTACTAGCTTACACGGTGGACACGGCCTCTAAAAACACGATCTCGATCACAATTCGAATGAAGTGTCAATGTTTGCGTGCGAGAACGTCTGTTGTGCAAGCGAGGACATTTGTACACTTGTAAATGTGTGTGTTACCACTACGTGGTCAACAATTCACTCACCATCTTTATTCTCCGGATGGCGCGAGTTGCGCGCGGGCTAGATTCAGGCGGGTGATTCCGTGGCCATTCTGTATGTAGTACCTACTATTAAATATTCTGTGGTGTTGTAAAGTTCAAGTATAACTAGCTTCTGTCTAGCGGTTAAAGCGTGAAGAGGTAACAGACACAGAGAGAAACAGAGTTATTTCGCATTGACAATATATAAATTGTTTTAAGGAGTAGAAATAGTGATTACATGGCAAGTATCATACTATTTCTAATCTCAGAGCACATTGTGATAATTCAAGGAAAGATGATTCCATTAGCGAAAATAAAAAACATTAACAATCGGCAGCTAGCTAGAATATTCCTCCGAAAGAACAATTACATAAAAACGTTTAAATCTTTGACAGGTGACACAACGATTTGTAATACTTATTTTGCGGTATTTTCAATCATTGAACGTGGCAAAACTAAAGATCACTGATTGATTCCGGTTCTTAGAAGATGTCAAAGGTGTAAATCAGTTTTGAAATGGTCTTTAAGTGGACACTTTATTGGCAGAATGGGCCGTGTCAAGGCTAAAGACCCACCTACTAATAAAATTAACTAATGTCTCAAGTTAAATAATAGTATTATTCAACAACAGGTTTCAGTGGGGAAAAGTGGGCACATGTTTTTTCAACGGCACCTGTTATTTAAATTTATGTCTAAATTGTTGTTTTTTGAAGTCGAGGAGCTTGTTGCCAAGGACTTTCAAGTTTTATAAAGTCAATTTATGTGACTGTATCGAATATGAATCTAATAATTTGCATCAGAAAACTGCCATGCCGATTATCTATGATTTTTTTTATTAAATATTCAATATGTTGCACCTACGCTGCTGTTATTTTCAAAATATCGCTAACAAACGAAGAAAAAGACATAAGGACGCTGCATTCGTTTATATATGTATATATTGCTTGTCAATGAGAACCAACCTCCTGTTGTTAGGTCTAAATTTTTTAAATTTTTTTAGACTTTAAATTTAAAGTCTAAAAGAAGTTATGTACACCTACTTCATTCTTTCATAAAGAGTACTTCGTAATTACTCATTCCTCGCTTCTTCGACATTGCAAATCCTACAAAATATAAGTAGTACAACTTTGTGCAATCAAGCAATGCAACTCGTCGCAAGCGTGAAGCTTTTAATGAAGTTCTTAAAACTCTAGCGGAATTAGACTAATACTTAATTAGACCTTAAAACCAAGGCCACCGAAGACACCGGATATTTTTAACTTGTCAAAAGGTCAAGTGACAAAACTCTTAGCTCTTAAAGAACACTTGACAGTGTCGTTACAAAAATAAAAACTTCGAATTTACACATTTATGACCAAGGTAGGTTCTGCTATTGCTAATCAAAATATATATCGTGTTAGAAAAAACGTGCATCCGTCAAGATATTTAATACGTACTACCTAATAAAGCAATATTTAGGTAAATCAAGAAATATGCTATGCAAATTTAACTGCAATGTAAATGAAAATTATAGCAAAACAAATTTGGAAGATGTTCTTAAATTAGATTGATATATACTAATATCAATAATAGGTATGTCATTATTTATTTATTATGCATTAAATTCGCCTTTGCATAACTTTGTTTTGATGTGAAAAATAGGTTTAATACATAATAACCATTATCGATGAAGATCTATCGGTTTGCAAATCGCTTCCTCGTTCTGTATTTTAAAAACGACGTGCATCTAGGTCACCTTTAAAATTTAAGTGGCGCTGGCACAGTGGTTCAATTTATCTTATTATTGAGCTATTATTTTTGTATTAATTAATATTTGCATTAAAATAACTAAAAAATATTGTGACATACGAATTCCATAAAGTAACACTCTTAGGCAAACAAAATAATTAGAAATAGATAAAAAAAATAGGAATAACAACTTGAAAATTTTAACATTTTGCCTCGTAATAACTTAAGTATAGAAAGGAAACTAGGCCGAAAAAGCAAGTGATAAAGTATAGAAAGGAAAACTAGACCGAAAAAAGCGATTGTTACTCTTGAGAGGCATACCGCCAATACATGCGACTGTACCGTAAACTTTCATGGGAACTTGATGGGAACGCGTGAGAAAGCAATCTCGCTCGAGACGACTCCACAAGGAAGTCTGATGACCCTGGTAACGAGAACTCGATTTATTCGATATAACAAATCATTAGCATCACTAGCAAAACTATCTGTTTCTTGCTCACACACTATAGACCGTGTATAGATCGTGTGTTAGGTAAACCTAACAAATGAAAGCGATATAGCCAATGTACAGCCTACACCAGTGCAGTTGAATACATAATACTAGGAGTTGTACTTAGTAGATCCAGCGGTCAAATAAATGACTACGTTTTCAAATTTCAGCCCCTGAATATGATACCAGATTGTACAATAACGAAAAAGTATAACCATCTATTTGAGGTCGACCTTAAAGAGATGGTTACAGTGTTTCGCTGAATTCGGTGTATTAAGTCCAAAAGAGTAGGTAAATACATTCAACAGCAATACATTCGAGTCACTATGAAAAATGCTATACAAAGTGACCCTAATTCTTTGCTATTGAGAGTAGATCTTTGACATCGACTATACATCGGCAACACTCCAAACCAGATCTAGTAATTTAATATTTACAAAAATTAAAAAAAAAAACATGTTTTATAATTTCAACTAAGTTATTGTTAACTTCGCGTCGTTTCGATTAAATAAAAGTGCCATAAAAATTGTCTGTCAACAAACATTATGTGGTTGCCACACAGTGTTTCAATCAATAGTGGCCAATGACAACCCGCCCACGATAATTAAAATATCAACGAAATATGATATTTCTGACATAATTTCGCCTAGTGATGACTTCATTGAAATTCATATGCTAATTATCGTCGTAAAGATTCCAATGATATAAAAATGATATTAATTATCTTCTGGCATTCAAAGGTTATGTAGTTTTTGCCAAACATCAGGATCGAAGTATATAAATCGAAACAAAAAAAACAAACTAAGCTGATTGATGGATCTTGTTAATATAAAAAAAGAAAAGGAAATAGCGCGTTAGTAAGTAAAAATATCATGATTGAATCAAATAAAATTAAAATTATAATACAATAGCTACACAACCTTTCATAACTCAGTACCCTTATGTGTCGGGAGAGACGTTTCATCGTTCAGATGTAATTAAATGAAGATAGTCATTTGTTTCAGCACCCACGCATAGGCTTGGGCAACGATGAATGACGTGAGAACCATCCTGCCACACCCGGTAGCAATCGGCATTCGAGACCCGCGTGGATTGTATTTTGATCATTCATTCATCAACTCATTCAAAAACACCGGTGCGCGTTTGGAAATTATATCCAATCGGCAGGACGCAGAGAGAAAACATCATATACCTACCTACCTAGTGAAATTGAAAGTCTTTTTAGGCTGCTTGGAGGTTGAAACATTTACAGGCACGATGTTTAGAATAACTTTCATTTATGCCATTGTGTGAACGAAAACAAAGTTGTCGCCTTGGATATAAACTATACTAACTATGTAAAAGAGCAAGCGAACTATGGAGAGTATGGACTGCGAGGCAGTGGCTATACTGAACGTACTGAAATTCTCGGGACATATTGGGGTCGCTTTATCGAGCCTTTGGTGACACAAAGAAGAACCTGATCTTCTGCTCAGAGGCTGGCTAGATCTTTTTTGAATCAGCTTAATGAACGAACATACACCAAGATAGAAGATATAGAGCGAAGGCTTAATATCTAGAACTCCGTTTGAAGATTTTAAAGAGACGCTATTCTTTCGCATGCAGAGAGTCGGGGGTTCGAAATGTTCGAATCCGACTCGCACCTCTAGGTTTACTTTTGTGCGAAATTCAATTTTAATTTAAGGAAACCAACGTAAGGAAACCTACATGCATCTGTGAATTATTTCAAGGATGCGTGTCAAGTCTTCAATCCGCATTGGGCCCGCGTGGGGACTATAGCCCAAATCCTCGTGTGACGAGACAGGCCTGTGGCCAGCAGTTGGACGTACGAGTAAATAGGCTGTTGTAGTAGCTATTCTTTCGCGAATCTAAAATTACTTTTAATTAATTATTTATTTTATTTACGTATTATTTGTTAGCACAATCTAGAATACTAAATGTTTAGCTTCACAATAATAATTGAATATGAATTGACTGGCCTAAGCACATTTACTAGGCCTGACCTCGTGTGAAATGATCTAAGCACTAAACTAATATTATTCACTGAAATCCTTATGAGTTTAGTTAAGTTTGAATGCTATTATTATTAAAGTAAGTATTACATAATAAAAGGTAAGTATATTGTATTATTGACTTTGCATTTTAATTTCTAATTTATACATCGAGCGGCACTCATTAAAATGGTTTTAATAATCATTCTGAGAAAATGTGACCTATAAATGAAAACGAAAGGTTACCAAAAAAAAAGGATTGAAATCTTCAATGAATCAATATATAACATGAGATTCACCTTCAAAAGAATTTTAAGTACTTATACTTATTTGGGGAAAATCATGTTTTTAAATGCTTGACCTCTGTATCCCGCTGTGTTCGCGTCCTTTATTGGAACTCAATCAAATACATACATAATTGGTTATGGCAAAAAGTATGAACTCTCATCACAGGTATTCATTACTACAACTACAACAGCCTATTTACGGCCCACTGCTGGGCACAGGCCTCCTCTCATCACGAGAGGGTTTGGGCTATAGTCCCCACGCGGGCCCAGTGCGGATTGGGGACTTCACACACATCCTTGAATTACTTCGCAGATGCGTGCAGGTTTCCTCACGATGTTTTCCTTCACCGAAAAGCTCAGTGGTAAATTCAAATTGAATTTCGCACATACATAATTTCAGAGGTGTGAGCCGGATTTGAACCTGCGACCCTCTGCATGAGAGGCGGTAGGTCAAACCACTAGGCTACCACGGCTTTCTCATTCGGTATTCATTGATTAAAAAGAAATTAAGGTTATTTTCTTGAGTGGAATGCGTTTAATAAAAACTTTATTAAGTTTATCACCACTTCATGAAGGAAATATGGTTTTCGAATTTCAAGAATATAAAAAGTGTCTATTATCCAACAATGAAAAAACAACGTAGGTAACCAACAAACACCTACATTTCATTGACCTTTCAGCTTGGATCTTTAAGTGTGTCAGATGTCCGACCGATTTCCGGCTGTTCTCCTTTACAGGTCGCATTTCTCAACCGATTCTCGTGAAATTTGTAACCACTGAACAGGTTCCAAAATTATACAGGTAATTTTATCGATTCCGTTTTTGGAGATTCAAAACGGGCTGACCCGGCGTACTTCGTCCCGCCTAACATTACCATGCTCCCTGCACCACGCCCGCGTGACATGAGCTGTCAATTGAGGAAGATGGCCGAAGCGAATTTTTAAATCATATCTAAAATCATCATAATTTTCGTGCGTCCATTTTTTGATATGTTAATGGGTATTATCTTATTTGGGTCGAAGACAAATCCAAAAAATCAAAGATCATCGAAATCGGTTCATCCGTTCTCGACTTCTAAGTTCAAATCATACAAAACTGTTTTACCTACGCTACGCAAAATGGAGTTCTCAGAGCCACTAGTTTTAATCTCGATATTAATGTGAATACACATTACATCGCAAAAGTTCAAGTTAATCTAAGAGTTCGCTTTCTAACAAATCAAAGTGCGAAATGGCGTGGCTTATGACATGGGTTTGATGGTATCATAGGAAGTTCATAAAATCTAACAATACCATGACCAAAGTAACCGCTAGTTGCGTCACATTTCATTCAACGGAGTCGCGCATTCATCTCGATAGCCAATAACATCTAAACAAAAGCGGTTACATAAAACATGCGCGTACGCCACGGGGTGTTATATGTAAACACAAATATTACACGTTACTTTCGCTTGGCCGAGACGAATCCAAACGGTTGTCCAACTTTGTTGCATAGTGATGGGACCAACTCGAGACAATTCTCGAGTCTCGAGAACGCTAGAATTCATAGTTGACCAGCTTCTATCCGCTACTTCGCCCGCGTGGAATTCGGTTATCGCGTCCCTGTGACGCTATGCGTTTTTCCGGGGTAAAACGTAGCCTATGTCTTTCCCCGGGACTCCAATCACCATACATCATACCAATTAAATACCATACTTCATCTAAATTGGTCCAGCGGTTGCAGATGTAATAGACAGAATTACTTTCGCATTTATTAACATTAGCATGGATAATCCAACAATGGCCGAGGATAGAGGGAGTTGGAAGGTCACGAGAGAGGCCTTTGCCCAGCAGTGGAACATTCAAATAGGTTAGAAAAAAAAGGATAATCATTTCAGATAGACGTTGGTACCTACTGAAAGTGCCAACTTGAATAGTATTAGCTAACTTGAGCTCGAGTCGATGGCAATTAGTCCCATATCTAATGTTACATATGTTATGTGATGCATTACCGTTGTTTCGCGCCACCGGCCCAGCTGGTAATGATTCACTTAGGAATCTTTCAGCCGGCTCTCGCGTCAAAACACATTGTACTAAGTTAAAAATTGCGTCAGTCATTAGTATGACAGTCACTGCCGTCACATTGTCTGTTTCACAACGAAATTTTCTTCAAACACATCTTACAGCTGAACTTGACTGAAAAGTGTAGGGATCTCAACAGAATTCGTCGTTCTACTTGAAATTTCATCGATGACATTATACGGCTTCGAGTCAACACACATCCATTTCATCATAACAATCATAATAACATTCAGACAAATGATGCGCGTATATTAAAAGTCATGGGAAGTAATATTGGTATTACATAGCGACGGGTCATGTTCCTATTAGCCATCGACGCAAAGGTTACAAGCAATTACGGGTAAGTCCGCGAGTCGTAGTCGTCGACTTCATAAACATTAAAACAAGTATAACTGCTTGTATCTCACTGATTAAACTGTAACTAAACTAAATACAATCGCAATAATTCATTTTTAAGCAAAAAACTGATTACTCATAAATACTGAAAATTGGGGATAAACGTGAACGAGTCCCGGAGATATGCTTTTTATACCGGAAAAAACACATAATTATAGTTCCCGCGGGTACGCGATAACCGAATTCCGTGCGAGCGAAGTCGCGGGCAGAAGCTAGTGTGTAGATATGTAAGCTTTGACCTGGGCAATTATAATTATTGCATTACTACGTTTGTTCTAAGTCTGTAGGTATATTTGGGAGTCGAGGGTAATGCTAGCTTCTGATTTATCTGTTTGCTAATTGAGCATGAGCAAAGCAGATGCGTACGCGCACGAGACTTAACATGCAATCAGTACATAATCACACGGACTGTGCAAATTGGATTTACGAAATCGAATAAAATGTTGATGTTGATCATTGTTAACTGTGTTGACATCGTGTAGTCTCGAATACTTAATTGGAATTGCCATGTTGTTTTTTAGGGTTCCGAAGTCCAACCCTTATAGTTTCGCCATGTCCGTCGGTCCGTCCGTCCGTCCGCACTATTGCTCGGAGATGCTTAGTTCTAGAAAGCTGTAATTTGGCATGAATATACATATTAGTTAGGCTGACAAAGTGGTACAATACAATTTTGAAATATTTTTTTTTATAGGGTACCTCTCCTACTCATAAAGTGGGGAAGTTTTTTTTTTTTCTTGCGTACCCCATAGTGAAACATATCGTTCAATAGGTCTTAAAAAATATTGTAGGTTTGTTAAAGCCATTTTTCGATTAAGTGATTCGTTTGTGAAATATTAAGCTTTAAAGTGCTATTTTTTGTGAGAGTCACGTGTCCCCCCTCCCCCCCTGCCAGCTAAATGGTGGTACTTGGATGGCTGAAAAAAAATCAAGGTTGTGGCATATATAACGTAGTTGAAAGGAAAACTATCACAGCTAAGTAAGCTGTACAAATTTACGAGTCATAGTCGACCAACTTATGAAATTATTAAAAAAACCAATGATTTTTCTCGAGCGGCAGGGGCGTCGGGCGGGCACGTCATACCACAGGCTAGCTAAGATGCTAAATAAGTCTAAGAAAGGTACTGTGGGCATCGTCAACTTCGAAACCCTATACTTTGCGCGTGGCCCGACACGCACTTGGCCGGTTTTTATAAATGCCTCTGGTAAAACATACCCCTAATTCATCATCATCATTTTCAGCCTTCCTTGACCATTTTGGAGTAGGTACGCCTCCTTGGTTCTATCCTCGTCCACTTGGTTCTATCCTGCACTGCGTGTGTAAAGTCATTGTCAGCCAACTTCTGCATGTCATTTGTCCTTGTCATCTGATGTCTGCCCCGCGGTCTTTTTATAATTTCCATTTCAAGAGAGTTCTGCGCCAGAGATCCGTCTAATCTAGTAATGATTAAAAGTCGTAATTATGTACGGCCTGAGTAAGACGCCAAGTTATAATTACAAGTAGTAATTATAGTTTATCAAATCCCTCGCCCAATAATTAGGAATTGCGTTTCCTTGCGTTAAGACAAAAGCATCAATAAAAGTGACATCTTAATACTTTTTAATTTAGTTTTTCTTTTTTAACATTTTCAGCACTAAACGTGTCCCCGATTTTCTTTAGTAATTTGGTAGCATTCAATACAATGGAAAATATCTGGTAACTGATGGAAAGTAGCAGTGTTTCGCAGCTAGAGATCTTTAATTGCATGATGTTTGCGGAAGGAACACACCGCCAGAGGCTCGTTGGAAAGTTCTCGATCATTACCAGCTTATAGCGTCGCGTCGTGTCATCATGCGAACTTACATATGTTAGTCATAAATCTGTAGAACCAGGGTTGCCACGCCTGGAGGGAAGGCAAAACTTGTTTTGCTTCTTTATCTACTAGGAAGCTTAGCTAGAAATGTAATATTCCTAAATTAGTTTATCTAAATATATAAAACTCAAAGGTGACTGACTGACTGACTGACTGACTGACTGATATAGTGATCTATCAACGCACAGCCCAAACCACTGGACGGATCGGGCTGAAATTTGGCATGCAGGTAGATGTTATGACGTAGGCATCCGCTAAGAAAGGATTTTGCAAAATTCCCACGGGAACGGGAAAAAAGGGATTTTTAAATTTTAATGTTTAGGCGCGTACGAAGTCGCGGGAAACATCGTAGAGATCTGAAATTTGGCATGCAGGTTCCTTGGGGAGCATAGGGGAGCACTAAGGAAGGACTTCCCGAAATTCTCACGGGAACGGGAAAAAATGTTTTTTTTACATTTTAAGGCGCGTACGATGTCGCGGGGATCATCGTAGAGAGCTGAAATTTGGCATGCAGGTTCCTTTGGGAGCGTAGGGGAGCACTAAGAAAGGACTTCCCGAAATTCCTACGGGAACGGGAAAAAATGGGCTTATTACATTTTAAGGCGCGTACGTAGTCGCGGGGATCATCGTAGAGAGATGAAATTTGGCATGCAGGTTCTTTGGGGAGCGCAGGGGAGCACTATGAAAGGATTTTCCGATATTCCCACGGGAACGGGAAAATGGGATTTTTACATTTTAATGTTTAGGCGCGTACGAAGTCGCGGGAAACATCGTAGAGATCTGAAATTTGGCATGCAGGTTCCTTGGGAAGCGTAGGGGAGCACTAAGGAAGGACTTCCCGAAATTCCCACGGGAACGGGAAATATGTTTTTTTTACATTTTAAGGCGCGTACGTAGTCGCGGGGATCATCGTAGAGAGCTGAAATTTGGCATGCAGGTTCCTTGGGGAGCGTAGGAGAGCACTAAGAAGGGACTTCCCGAAATTCCTACGGGAACGGGAAAAAATTGGTTTATTACATTTTAAGGCGCGTCCGCAGTCGCGGGGATCATCGTAGAGAGATGAAATTTGGCATGCAGGTTCCTTGGGGAGCGTAAGGGAGCACTAAGAAAGGATTTCCCGATATTCCCACGGGAACGGGAAAAATGGTATTTTTACATTTTAATGTTTAGGCGCGTACGAAGTCGCGGGAAACAGCTATCTATCTATCTAAATATATAAAAGAAGAAACTGACTGACTGACTGACTGACTGACATATCAACGCAGAGCCGAAACTACTGGTCGTAGAGAGCTGAAATTTGGCATGCAGGTTCCTTGGGGAGCGTAGGGGAGCACTAAGAAAGGATTTCCCGAAATTCTCACGGGAACGGGAAAAAAAGGGATTTTTACATTTTAATATTTAGGCGCGTACGAAGTCGCGGGGATCATCGTAGAGAGATGAAATTTGGCATGCTGGTTCCTTGGGGAACGTAGGGGAGCACTATGAAAGGATTTCGCGATATTCCCACGGGAACGGGAAAAATGGGATTTTTACATTTTAATGTTTAGGCGCGTACGAAGTCGCGGGAAACTGCTATCTATCTATCTAAATATATAAAAAAAGGAACTGACTGACTAACTGACATATCAACGCAGAGCCGAAAATACTGGTCGTAGAGAGCTGAAATTTGGCATACAGGTTCCTTGGGGAGCGTAGGGGAGCACTAAGAAAGGATTTCCCGAAATTCTCACGGGAATGGGAAAAAAGGGATTTATACATTTAAATTTTTAGGCGCGTACGAAGTCGCGGGAAACATCGTACGGATCTGAAATTTGGCATGCTGGTTCCTTGTGGAGCGTAGGGGAGCACTAAGAAAGGACTTCCCGAAATTCCCACGGGAACGGGAAAAAATGGTATTTTTACATTTTAATGTTTAGGTCGCGGGGATCACCGTAGAGAGCTGAAGTTTGGCATGCAGTTTCCTTGGGGAGCGTAGGGGAGCACTAAGAAAGGATTTCCCGATATTCCCACGGGAATGGGAAAAATTAAATTATAATCCTAGATTACAAACACTTTCAAGAAACATGTTATGCAGATTACCTACTGTTAGATTACCTGCCTATTGTCCAGTAAAAAGGAAATGATTGATGAGTTCACTAAAACATTCTTTAAACCAGTCTGCTATTACCTAAATAATGAATTTTGGCACTAAACTATTTATTCATAAGAGATTAAAAATCAGAGAAAAAAAATGAAAAATCTATACATATAATAAATAATAATTCTGTAGAAGAAGTCGCGGCTGATAATTGAAAATTAAAAGAAACTATCAAAGGGACTATATGAACGATACTGAACACAAAATAACGATTTTTAGAAAAAAATACTGTATGTATGTATGTATGTATGTCCGGATTTAGCTTGAAAACTACTGGACGGATTGAAACAAAATTTGGTATGGGGGTAGTTTATAACACTGGTCAACATATAGACTTTTTATCCCGAGAAAATGTTCTCGCGGGAAGGCTATTAACAAATTCCACGCGGACGAAGTCGCGGGCAGAAGCTAGTTAGCCAATAATCGTCAAAGCCCTCGTGACGAGAGGAGGCCTGTGCCCAGCAGTGGGACGCGAATAGGCTGTAGTAGTAGTAGTAGTAATCGTCAAAGATCATTATAATTAAGGATTCACAATCGGCCGGAGAAAACGGCCCGTCAAAGCGGGTGCCCGACCAACTCGGGCACCCGTTTGGCATTCAGAAAATTTGACACTTAACTATTATAGTGTTAGGATTACTTTTGTATAAAATATTTATCTTGACACATACTATAAAGAGGCGTTATTAGCATATTGGAATGTATTTTCTAATGTCAGTTTGCTCCATATTTTATATTTTGACATATTCTGTTAGTCACTGTTCGTCCATATGTTATTATAGGTCATGTAAAAGACAAATAGAAATCAATTTTACAGAAACGGTAACTGTATTTAACTTACACCTTTTATATTTTTAATTTAACTTAACTTATAGATAGTGATATTTTAACGCCCCACGATCGACTAAATAGATTAAAAAGACATCCAATTATCTATTTTTTTTAAATACCTAGTAGTACATAGTTTTGTACTACTAGGAAGCTTAGCTAGAAATGTAATATTCCTAAATTATTTTATTAGCCAATAATCGTCAAAGACCATTCAAAGACAAATAGAAATCAATTTTACAGAAACGGTAGCTGTATTTAACTTACACCTTTTATATTTTAACTTAACTTATAGATAGTGATGAAAAGACATGTAATTAACTACTTTTTTTTAAATACCTAGTAGTAGCGTTGTATTATGTTTCAGTGCGGTTTCTTTTGAACCACTAGTTGCTTAGGGTTCCCTGTGTTCTATGACAAATTCAAATTTTATTGTTTTCTTACGGCGACTTATCGGGTTTCAGCAGGGAGCCCCCTATGGCAGCCCTACAGTATAACAATGACCTATTGTGGTTGTCACGAGATAATATTACGATTGTTTATACCGCCTTCGCCTGCGCGGGTGCTTGTGACCAATTAACATTTTAGGAACATTGTGTACACTCGATCAATTACACTGTGTATAGACCTGTGTATGTTATATTGACATGGAAAAAAATCGAGTGAAAAAAATAAAAACAAAATAATGTAGAGAACACAGATCAATCGGGGCGGCATATTGTCATCTGTAATAAAGCCTTTTATGCATTTTAAATCGATTGCCGACTAATCTATAAATGCTTAAATGTAATAAAATTAATTAGTACCTATTCCACGTCTTTTTAATTTGGGTATTTCGGTTTTTCTCAAAAGAAATAAAAAACTTTTATCTCTACGATCGAGTCGCGGAACAAGTTAATTAATTTTGAGCTAAAATAGGTTTATTTTTCACGTTAAATATGTTTTACTAATATTGTTCAAGGTCTTAAGTAACATTAAAAGCACGTTTTTACGTAACTTATGTCATTTTATTTGCAATTCTAATAGCAAGAGTTTGAGCGAAACATCAAAATTGATATAACCGTCACATCATCAAATGGACGATGTTGACATCTGTACGCTAAGGAAAAACGTTTAAAGATTCGTATTGCACGTGATTATATTGTAATTATCGCCATTCACGTTACCTAATCATTTTGACATTTGCATTTTCTATTTAGGATGACAAATCTTTTTTTCATGTCCCATTGTATTTTGATGAAAGAGCTTTTAGTGTGCCCTTTATCTTATACTTTAACGCGCTAATCCTTACTACTATTATAAATGTGAAAATTAAAGATATAGGGGTTTACGGGGGCGACAAATCGATCTATAGCTAGATCTCATATCTGAGAAAAATCGGTTTTAGCTATTTTCACCCGAACAAATCTCGGTCACCCAGGTCATATGTAATAGTTATATAAATAATAATAATGTATGTATTAATGCCAAAGTTGATGACCTCGATCACTACCCTAAAAACTTCAAAGGTACAAACATTATGACAATGTGCTCATCACACAAAGTTCTCCCCTAGCGGGAACCGAAACCGCGACAGTCGGAACAGCAGGCTGTTATACTACCAAATACACCAATCAGGTCGTAAAAAAACGAAACGGCATTAACTTCTAACAGGTAGCTTTTCATCGTACAGACTTTAATAGAGTTCATGATAGATGAGAGAAGAATGAATCACCGTTAGTCCGGTACCCAGTATGGGAGTCAGTTGTGCACAATAAATCAGATGCAAAATAAATTGATTGATTTCTTCTTTTGTATGTAGATGTCTTCATTCTGTATTTCATCATTTAGTTGTGCACATATTTCTGAGGTACTTAATTTCTTTCCATGAAATCGTTATTTTTAGATATTTTAAGGCAAACAGTCAGGGGTAGGGGTTTGTGTCACCCTGTACTTTGAGTATGAAACAAGTTAAATGTTTTCCGGTGATGGAAAACCTTGTAAAGAAAGCTAATTAGTGAGAATATCGGCGAGCGTCTGCTGGGTTCACGTGGGGTTTTTCAGTAATTTAAATAATGGTCAAGCGAGTAACCTGGACAAATCGTGTCAACTATCAGAAAATTTCAAGGAACGATTTAAATGCATAAACCACATTAAAATTAACTTAAACAATAACAAGCAATTCAGATCAAAAGCACGCGTGGGAACGTTAACTAATTTGCTAATAATGGAGGTTGCTTCATTCGTTTTAAAAGTGAAAAATAACGCTAGTAACCGCGGTTGATGTTTCTCATCGTTAACAGAATCGTTTTGTAATAGTAAATGTCAATGATACCTTATGGTGAGCCGAATTTGCCATAACCTTAATGGGTTGTTATATCAATGCTTTTCGGATATGATTTGAGTTCCACTGTGTTATCGAAACTATTGTTATGTATTAGGTGTTGATAAACATCAAAACCGTTATTGTTATGCCTGGCAATTTTTGTAGAGCTGATCTCAATTCCTTTGAATGTTTATGGAATGATGTTCAGATCAGTTTTATAATATTTATCTAGTAGGTAGTAGATTTATAATGAAAGATCTTTTTCTCGCGACTTCATCATTTCAGCCGAAAGACGTCCACTGCTGGACATAGGCCTCCCCCAAGGCTCGCCACTCAGACCGGTCCTGTGCTACTTGCTTCCACCGGTTTCCCGCCACCTTCACGAGGTCGTCGCTCCATTACTTCATTATTTTTTCTGGATGGAAGGCTTATATCTATCCACTTTTATATCATATTTGACGGGAAAATTCAATGTGTGTGCACTTTTTCGAATTTAATTAAACTATTATTTTGACCTATTGATTTGAACACATCACCATAACACTGTTCTTCTATTCAAAAGTATTTCCAAAAATCTCGTTTACTTATCGACTTACCGAAAACAAACTGCGCCAAATATATATGTCATTTCTGATTGTTACGCTGCTTGCGCGTACGCAGCCTTTGTTCGCAAGTGGGCGAGTCTCACGGAAGATGCGCGGCACAGTTCCACACTTCTTTAGCCTAGTTCTAAAGAGCCATATGATTCAAGCCAAAACTTGCACTTACAACCTTTAGGCAAGGGCACTGCAATTATGTTGTAGGTAACGTACTTTACCATGGGTCATTTTTCGTTTGGTCTCGATGATCTTGTATTTTGTTTAGATACTTTTAGAATACATGAAATGGTTTTAGAATATACAACATGGTTGTCCAAATAACAAGGACAAGACTTAAGTCTTTCAGTTTTAAATCAGGAATTAATGACCAATAGCATATGGAAATACAATTTCTCGTTATTAAAAATGCTTTGATAAACTAAAAAAAGTTATCTGCTTCAAAATTGAGTTGCAAGATTCCACTCGAACAAACTTACATACCTACATATGGTGCAAGTTAAATAAAAACTTTTCAAAAAATCGTATATTTTCTCCCGCAGCTCCACTTTTTCTTGCCCTAAAGATAAAAATAATTAATTGAGATATAAAAATACTACTGCATAGGTCGGCTTAGGAGTGACTATTTGGATATTTAGACCATTGATTTGTCAGACGGTAGGTATGTAAAAATATGTTATGGAATTATATTTGAGTGACTACTTAAATATTTCCTTACTATTTATTTGGGTTAAATAATAAAAAGTGCAACATGTTACGTCGTATACATCATGTCGCCACCGCGGATGCGTCCATTTCGTTCGTCAAATGATGTAGATTCTTGCCACAAAGCCAAATGTCAATTGGTTTACAATTGTATGAAGTATGTCATATACGCCTACTAGTTTTGACAGTAAGATTAATGGTAATTGTTAAATAACTGAAACAGTATTATGTCAGTTGCCTTTATTTTTATTATACTTACTTACATTGGTTATGGAACTTATGTAATATTTTTCAGTAGGAAAGGCCTTTAATACATTAATTCGTGTAAGTGAAGAGTCCACGGACAAAGTTTTGTGTGAACCCGCATTTGTAGAATTCTAAATATAAAAAAAAAAACTTTATGAAATTAAGTTTATGGCAATAGCCATTCAATAGATACGGCGTTCTAATATTTTTTATTCTTTGGGAAAAAGTAACTTAAAACAATGATATAACAAAACCGCACCCATTGAATGAGTCAATCCGCTATTAAAATAAAACGGTCGAAAAGTTAAATCAACTTTACGACGATTCTGCAATATACAGTTCGCGAGGCATCTAGCACCCACTCGCGTCAATAGTGCACTCAAGACACGATGCCGTTACGATTTGATAACATAGTAATATACTAGCTTCTGCCCACGACTTCGCCCGCGTGGAATTCGGTTATCGCGCTCCCGCGGGAACTACCTATGCGTTTTTTCGAGATAATAAGTAGCCTATGTCCTTTCCCGGGACTCCAACTATCTTCAAGCCAAATTTCATCTCAATCGGTCCAGCCGTTGAAGCGTGAAGAGGTAACAGACAGACAGACAGAGTTACTTTCGCATTTATAATATAAGTATGGATTTATATACGGTCTGAAAATACAAAATGTGATTAACAAGACGTGTTTATTACAAAAAAATATAAAATTTAAAGTGGTTTTTATACTTATCACAATCTTTCAACCTAGCATATCATTTTAAACAGGGTTTTTTTAAAGGTCGTCTCCGTCGTCAGGTGTAAAGCACCTTGCCTACTGACCCGCCGCGCGGCCACTAATCAGTGTTACCATGCGACAGTTACGTAACGCAGCACGTAACCTCTTCACTTTCGCCCGACCCCTGACATTACTGTGGCACGTCTATGATCTATGGTTCTTTGACTGTTTTACTTTTAATTACGTCTGTGGTTGTCAATGTCATTCTTGATCGAGTGACATCTGCATGCTGTTCATTTTGTTTTTCCATGTATCTTTTTTGAATGACGTATTCATGATAGATTCTTCACGTCACGTTTTTGATTTTGAATTCAAATTCAAGTTAATTTATGTTTTTTTAACGAATCTCAAGCAGAAGAAGATATTGAAAACTTAGCATACTAATCCTAATAAAATAATGACCGATGTGGGTTTTAAGTGAGACACTTTTTAATTACTTTAATAGCAGACTTATTAAATGTGTATACATTAATTACATTATTTTTAATGTAGTTTATAATTTTTGCAGAAAACCTAGCTATATCATTATTTATTATATCTATGGTAACAAATATGTTCGATGTCGTTAAAAAGTGGGAGGACTGACCGAGTGACATTTGATGAGTAAGACCATGTATGGTGCGCAGCTATTAGTATAGTAACACTGATCATTAGTCTAACTCTATCTTAGGATCTTGACTTTTATTTTAAGTACCTTATTATGTGTTTAAGATGTCGCAAAAATATTGCGCGACCGCAACAGTTACATATTTATATGATCCGCACATTTATATGAGCGCAGGTAATTGGGATATTTAGTATCATAGAGTAGCAAGTGATTTGAAACTTGTATTTTCAGGAATTTCAGTTTTTGAAGTGAAAACTTCTTTAGCGGCGCTATGCACTTTTTGTGATAAGGGAAAAATGTTAAACTCGCGACAGATCACGTGACCGTAAGACGGACACGTGACCAGATAGAAAAACTTACAATGTCATTGAAGCCAGTAGACCGCCGGCGCGGCGTAGGAGAGGAAACTAAGTAGGGTAATTTAGCCGGTTTACCGGCCCCCTCTGGTTTTCGGCCGTTACGTAGTAAAACTCTAATAACTAGAAAACTTTACCATACTCATTCAAATAATTACTTTAATCACATACATTCAATGGACGCTGATACCTTCTGAATTTGTTCGCTTATGAAATGTTTCAATAAGCTCGTAAAAAAGGCAACGGAATTTAGGCAGTCAGGATTTGTGCCAAATTAGCGAACAAAATAGTGCGCGCCATTTTTTTCAAGGTAAGTTAAAATGTGGTTTCTTTGGTTTTGGAAACATGGCTATTATCTATGTGCGTTGTAGATGAGTTGAAATAATGTTGTTAAGATTAAAATCTATATGATATTCAGCACAATCCTTTCAAATATGATGGCCGGATAACTAGATTGCATTTCGTAGAATAATTTGGTTCTCGGCCTCCCGGCCGAGAAATAACTTGAAGCCCCCTATAATTGATGGGTTATATTTGCCATTAAATTAAAATCTATTTTATAAACATGTCGTTAAATAGAAAATTGGATACAAGCTTATTATTGTATTTAGGTGTCGGCCGCCTATATTTTAACAAATTGATGATCTAAATTAGGTTTTAATTGTTTTGTATTCGGCGGCCGGGAACTATTGTGTAAAGCTACTTTTCAGCCTAGGTTATATTATAAGGGCCGACAAACAAAAATAATGTATTTAGTTTTCGGCCGATAATAAAAAAATATGCAATAAATGAACTAATTCGTAAATTTTTCAAATTCATATTTATCCTGATTTTGCGCCAGGTGTAAAGGCACCTTTTCAATGTCTTTAATTTTCCATAGAGATCTCAAAATAAACAGATATAAGGACGGCCGAAAATAAGTTTTTATAAAGTGAGTTTCTGGGTGGTTTTCGGCCACTAACTTTGAGTGGCCGAAAAATGAAAGAAATTGTTTTAATTGTCGGCCGTGTTTTAGCAAACTATCGAAAATTAGTTAATTCATATTCAATAAAACAGTTTCTATGATTATTCATTTTATGCTTTGTTTAAATTTAAAATATACTGTTTGTGAAGTAAGAGCCATTTTTATAGATAAATAACAGTGGCCGAGAACTGGTTAAATAAGCGGCCGAAAACTAAAACAGGTGGCCGAAAACCACCGAAATTGCTAATTTGTGATAAAAAAATATATATAAATAAAACTATACCATTAATTGTAAAAAATTATACAGACTTAGAAGCAGCATTATATTATTAGTTTATAAATAATATACAGAATAAGTTTTGTCAAACATATTACCAAAATAAATCCATCTGAATTCAAAGTTTTGCTTAACTGGCCGAAAACCGGCTAAATTACCCTATCCCCCGCTCTTTCTACCGCGCGGCGAAAATGTATGCCTGTGCAAGTTTTCACTTCTGCCGGCACTCCCGGAGTGCAACCCGTTGTTTTTTTTAACTGGGTTGATCACGACTTTAAAGTGTATCAAACACCAACAGTTATATCATCTTAAAATATTATAATTATGTAAAAAACACACAGACGATTAGACGTTTTGTTTTATACCAATACACCGGTTTTCAGTCCAAGGTCATTACGTAATTAAATGTTTTAGAATATATTATGTTAATATAATTTATATTATTCAAACGACTGGGTCGTATGTCGCGGTGGGACTTTATAATAACCATATAATAACTTAACAATAATTATTGTGAATGAGGATGTAGACAGCTGACCGATACTTTGGGGGCTTTTATCTGTGTAAATGCTGTCACATTAGTAAAATTATATTTTTCAAGATACAAAAACATTGAGATTGATTGAGCATTTGGGATTCGAATATACATATGTAGTCCTAAACTAGCACGTCTAAATGTACTCAGGTTATGGGCCACATTTTATTTAAAGCCATTGAGATTTATAGTCAAGGATTACTCTGTGGAAACGACGATATGGGTAAAGTTCTAAAGGCTCATTGCTCTAGGTAATTAATTTGCGATCTTTAGGATAGCTGGTCTTTCTCTGAACGGAATTTAACTTTATGTGCGCCACTTATCATCAAATAAGCAATATAATGGTGATATGTATTTATGACAGTAAAAGTATACAATAAACTCCCTAATGCTTACAAATCGGAGGCTAAAGATATCATGTTTATAAACAAATTAAAATTATTACTGAGCACCAAATGTTATTGTAGCGTTAAGGAATATTAAGAAAATCAAATAGAATTATAAAAAATATAATATCATGAGCATATTGTAAATAAATTAAACATATTCTTATGTTTCTGCAGTACGAGTAGGTACTATGTAGAGATCTTCTACTATCTAAAGTCCCGCGCCTTCACATTTCAAAACGCTTCATTTTTTTCATTATTATATAAAAAGCACCACCAACACTCTCAACGCATAGTTGATGGCTGCCTCAGCACGCACACATGTGTTCAGAGTGTTGGTGGTGCTTTTTAAATACATTGAAGCGTTTTGAAATGTGAAGGCGCGAGACTTTAGATAGTAGAAGTTCTCTAAGTAGGTTTAAGTTGCAGTGCCCGACAGGGTTCATAATGATCTCTTAACTTTTAAGTTAATTTTAAGACTATACTATTGTTCATTATGGAATCAATAAACTATTGAGTATTGAGTATTTAGTTTCGATTGGACTGGTGGTTGAGTGGCGGGCCGCGCGCCCATACATCACTGTACTATTGTTGCAGTATCTCGCATCTGCATCCGTATGCTAATAGCGGCTACTCGTCTTGCTTTAACGAGATCGTGGAGGCTGTTAAAGGTCTCACAGGGCTTAGAGTGACCTTGTTAGAACATATCGGTTGAGTAAATAGTGAGTACGCAGGACTTAGTTACACCTACGCTTATAAATGAGCTGGTCTAGGTGAAAATGCATTTCGTCACGGATGCTGTTCGTTTTTTTGTAAAAAAAGTTTTGTACCTAATATTGATCTCCACCGAAGTTATAAGACTTATATTATAATCGTGTTACGTGTCAGTTGCAAATGTTTTGTTCGATGATAACATCTCATGATGATGGTCTTTAACAAGAAAAAACATACTTATCTCTGTGGTCGACTGTACCCGTCTTATATGGAATCATCTTGAACTAGCTCTTACTTTCCTTGACCTTCCTTATTACTGAGAAACCAGTTATATTTGCGATCCCAGGGATCCGTTTCGTTACGCACAAAATGAGAAAGTATACGTAATTTTGCATAATCATTACCTATAGTTAGATGAATGAGGAAGCCGTGGTGGCCTAGTGGTTCGACCTACCGCCTCTCATGCCGAGGGTCGGGGGTTCGATTCCGGCTCGCACCTCTAAGTTTACTTATGCGAAATTCTATTTGAATTTACCACTGAGCTTTTCGGTGAAGGAAAACATCGTGAGGAAACCTGCACGCATCTGCGAAGTAATTCAAAGATGTGTGTGAAGTCCCCAATCCGCACTGGGCCCGCGTGGGGACTATAGCCCAAACCCTCTCGTCATGAGAGGAGGCCTGTGCCCAGCAGTGGGACGCAAATAGGCTGTAGTAGTAGATAAATGAAAAAATCTACACCTATAAGCCTTCACACATTGCCAAGACTCAATTATTTATTTGAACAAGTTACAGTCGACAAACCCCCAATAAGAAAGGGACGGCAATGTGGTGAGAGTCGCGGGAATTCAGTGGATATAAGTAGTAGGAGTAGCGAGCCTTGGGGGAGGTCTCTGTCCAACATTGGACGTCTACATGGTGAAGATTACAACTCAAATACGTATTAATTTAAAGTGCACTTCCAGGTAAAGAACGCGATGGCTATACCAATTCATCGAGAAGAAACCCCGCAACAAACACGAGCTTTTATGTATATAATGAATCTTTTTCCCATTTTAAAACATAAATTAATGTGAGTCTGGACACAAAAAGCTTATACCTACCTCTATAACGAGTTGTTTCCCGTCGCAGTTAAAACGCGCTTAGTACCATTTTTCCCCGTTCACATGGGAATTTTGGGAAATTCTCCCTTGGTTCTCCCTAAGTACATGACAAATTTAAGCTTTCCACAATCAGTAGTTTCGGCTGTGCGTTGTCTGTCACTTAGTAACAGGAGAGCTTTATGGAGGTATTTGATTATCTTGTAAAATATTGGATCATAGCTAATAAATACTGCATTGATAAAAAGGTTAAGTGCGTCGGTGATGCATCACGAATGTATGCTAAAGAGGCACGACCAAGCTTAAAGCTCGTATGAATTATTTTAACAAAGAAGTAAGTAACTTCTTTGGATAAGGATTTTATTTCATTAATTCCAGTGCATTAGAATAACTTAAGATATACGGTGAAAATCGAGTATTATTTTTTCATCTGAGAATGCTTATTGTATAATTGTTATACACGGTGGGTCAGAAAATATGACAAATAATTAACCCTCAGTATCTGCTATCGATTCTAAGTACATTGTATAGGTCTTTAATTTTTTTCGAGTTGGTAAAAAAAAAATTGTATATGGGATTGGTTGTGTGAGCGACGCTTGAATCCTATACAAAATATTTTTTTTTTACCAACTCAAAAAAAAAAAAAACCTATACAATATGCTTAGAATCGATAGCCGATACCGTGGGTTAATTATTTGCCATATTTTCTGACCCACCGTGTATATAATTTTTCCATTCATTTGTAACCAATGAATAAACAGTGCTTGTGACGGAGAGTTTTTAAACGAGGTGTACCTACCTATTTTTCTGGCATTTACAAAATGTATCTTAGATACCTACGTAAATCATGTTTACTCAGGATAATTAATTCACCTCTGTATCTCTTAATCTCGTTCTTTTAATTGAGGCCCTTTTTCTTATATTTTACTTACAGAAATAAAGTAAATATGCATATTGCATGCGCCCACGCCGGTCAAGCCACCGCGTGAGCTTAATCGCGCGTTGATGTCTATTTGATGAGTGCGATCACAAACACTTTTGCTTTCATACCGTTTGTTTGTATTTAAATTTTACCGTGGTTTTGATGGCAGATATAAAATATAATCCCATTTAACTTTTAGTATTAATGCATATTAATAGCTGTCGTACCTAGGTAGGTACCTATTATAAAGTTTCCACAAACAAATAAATTCGATTAAAAATTTCATGACATGACAAATTAATTTAATTTGACATGTCACATTTGATAGGTATATAGTTTTATTTAAAAATTAATATTCGCTTAAAAAAATCAAAAAAAAAACCGAATATTATCTTAATTTTTTTTCAATAAAAATATCTCACCTTAATTCCAAAATGTAAATTCACCCACTGCACAAACACTCGATTGTTTCAAACGTGGATGCGCGTCGTGCGTGTGCGCGCACGGGGTCGACTCGCGCGCACGCGACGGCGCGCGCCTTTATAGCCTCGCCGCCGGCAGATGCGCTAGGAATTCGGATGTCAATTGTGCAAAGCCAATATGGGGTTCGATCAGCCAATTTGAAAATGTTCAGGGATATGTCATGTCAGATTACTTACTCTTGTATTAAATTTATTAACAAAATATGTGATATAAATACTCGCGTTATTGAAAAACTATGCAGTTTATTTTTCATTACAGAGACCCTTGATCTAACTTATTAATTAAGCTGAAAGACGCTGTCACAAGAAATACATATTTCGTAATTTGGGAAAAAAATGGATACCCATACCTACTACTACAGCCTATTTACGTCCCACTGCTGGGCACAGGCTTCGTCTCATCACGAGAGGATTTGGGCTATAGTCCCCACGCGGGCCCAGTGCGGATTGGGGACTTCACACACATCTTTGAATTACTTCGCAGATGCGTGCAGGTTTCCTCACGATGTTTTCCTTCACCAAAAAGCACAGTGGTTAATTCAAATTGAATTTCGCACATAAGTAAACTTAGAGGTGCGAGCCGGAATCGAACCCCCGACCCTCTGCATGAGAGGCGGTAGGTCGAACCACTAAGCCACCATGGCTACTTAAAAAAGAAACAAGAGGGCAATAATAAATTGGCTTTTAAAAATATGCTACAAGCAAAAAATCAACCGCCGACATCAAAGCTGTCTCTTGTATTTCTATTTTAGAGCACAGTTTAAAATGTTACCATAGCCGGTGGTGACCTAGTGGATTATTTATTTATTTACTAGCTGACCCCGCGGTCTTCGTACCGCCTTAAACCTCACGGAGCCCGAGACCTTTCCAACGAATGCAAAACCGTGGAAATCGGTTCGTGCGTTCTGGAGTTATAGCGTCAGGAAGGAAAACCTGACTTATTTTTATATAGTAGATTTATTTAAAGTGGTTTGACCTACCTCATAGTGGTTTGACCTACCGCCTCTCATGCAGATGGCCGTATTGTAATAGCAATAACAGTTCATATGCAGTTCGTCTTACCGGGCGCTAAGTATTATCAGTGCCCTACTACTACTAACTACTATAGTATAAGTAACTACTATAACTACACTACTATAGTAAGTAGTAGTAATAAATAATTTATTCAAACTTGTTGTCATGTTTGTCACTTGTTATCAAATTATCAGAAGAAAGTCTAATAATTTTTACTAAGTAGTCTAGGCGGTTTTCACACTTTTGCACATCGCTGGTCATCCAGTGATGCATTTTTTTTTACTTTGTGCTTCTAGAATCTTGATAGCATAAAAATTGCATTGCATAACACACTGGCTACGCACGACGGTTCGACGGTACGGATATGCGGTGCGGAACGTGGGGTATGCCGCAGTTCGTGTGAATTTTCGTTCGTTGATGGGGTTCGTCCTTCACCGCAACTCCGGACGAAGATGCGGATAAAATCGTCGCCGCGCGCGGTATGCGGCGCTAGTGTGACACCCGCCTTAGTCATTACTTACCAACTAAAGGTAATGTCATCATCATTTCAGCCGAAAGACAGCAGAAAGATTCTATCACGCAGAGAAACCCCGAGCATAGCCCTTTTGATTGCCCTCTGAGTGACTTTGAGCCTTCTTATGAGACCCATCGTGAGCGCCCACGTCTCGGAACCATAAGTCATCACTGGCAACACACACTGGTCGAAGACTTTCGACTTGAGACACTGCGGTAATTTGGACGAAAAGACACTGCGAAGCTTCCCGAACGCTGCCCAACCGAGTCGGATTCGACGATTGACCTCTTTCTCGAAGTTGGACCTACCTAACTGGACTGTTTGTCCCAGGTATACATAATGGTCGACAGCTTCGAACGCAGAGCCTCCGATTATTACGGGAGTTGGCACAACATGGACATTAGACATAATTTTCGTCTTGTCCATGTTAATTTTAAGACCAACTCGATCGGAAACTCTGCTGAGGTCAGCGAGCATAGTACTGAGTTCTTCCATGGTCTCAGCCATGACTACAATATCGTCAGCAAATCGAAGGTGAGAGATGTACTCGCCATTAACATTGATGCCTCGACCTTTCCAGTCCAGCACCTTAAAAGCATCCTCCAATGCAGCGGTGAATAGCTTCGGAGAAATCGCGTCTCCTTGTCTGACTCCCCGCTGCAGTGGAATAGGCTTAGTGGTCTGGTCTTGTAGTCGGACGGACATGGTGGCGTTTTCATACAAACACTTCAACACTTCAATCGAAGCTCCGAGGTCGGAGCGTAAACCTGTATAACCTTCAACGCATATCGTTGGGTTATTCTGAGTACAAGGCACGCTACCCTGTTCGACACACTCTCGATCTTCACCACATTGTTTGCGAGGGACTTGTGGACGATAAAACCGACACCTCCCTGGGACTGTTGGTCACCCTCCCGGAAATAGAACAGGTTGCCGGACTTCAGAGTTATCATGTCCTCACCCTTTCTACGGACTTCCGATAACCCTACGATTCCCCAACGTAACCTGCTCAGTTCCTCCTAAAGGTAATGTAGTACTTTAGTAAAGCTAAAAGCGTAGAGAGAGGTAGCACGGCACGCGGCGCTACGCGGTTTTGTGACAGTGTTTTAGTACTGAATTTTATTTAAGTAGATTTTATGACGTGTATTTATGAATAGTAATTTTATTTGCGCTTGTTAAACACTGCATTCAGCAAGTGTAGTAGGTATATAAGTAATCTCGACAGACTGAACTTTATGTTAGCGTTTAAATAACACTCGTACGTGAAATAAGAATGGGGTACGATTAATTGCTATAAAATTATTATTGATTGAGTATTCATTGCTATCCTTTATTAATACTACAATAAATACAATACCTAATCAATCAGCTTTATTGTTAAGTTTCAGCAACAGCTCATGATAAATATGAAATTAATTAACGGTGCAGATGCCTCAGGTGTAAGTGCTGCAGCGAAGGTCGCGGATTCGTAACCCGTCGTAGTTTTACGTTTAGCTACGCTTTACGTTACGCCCACAAACATATTCTGAAACGCAACATTACTGTAATGAAACTGGAATAGTAAATTGTATGACTGGTGAGCAAAATGGTAATATTTTACCGCGGGTGACGGAATGACTCCAGAGAGAAAAGAAAGATTCCAGAATAGAATCCTGAGTGGAGCGAGGGATTCTATTATATCAATCTAGATAGTGGAGGGTTCAAGCTATGGCACTCAATGTGTAAATAATTTTGCTACCGTACACACTACACTCTGCTTTTCACTCCTCCTATGAGAAAACCAGTTGTATAGCGGGGAGAAAAATCATACTTTGCTCCCTTTTAGCGGAGCAGCAATGGGGATGGAACAAAATCACATTATGCCCCCTCTAAACAGGCAACAAAGTACCTACTCCTTTCCGAGTAGGAGATAGACTCTTGGGGCGTAGATATTGGAAGGCGTAGGACAAACAAAAGTTCAAGCAGACCTTAAATGAGGTCTGAAGGAAGATATTAAGCATGATCGTATCGTTTCAGCGAGGCAAAATGATATGGAGGCGATATAGTGAGCGCTACATCTTGCATTGGATATAGAAACTGTCCATGTTGTTTTTTTACAATCAATAAGTAAATTAACTTGAAAACTCTAATTCTTCGTTAAAAATACTACTACTACTACTACAACCTATTTGCGTCTCACTGCTGGGCACAGGCCTCCCCTCATCATGAGAGGGTTTGGGCTATAGTCCCCACGCGGGCCCAGTGCGGATTGGGGACTTTACACACATCTTTGAATTACTTCGCAAATGCGTGCAGGTTTCCTCACGATGTTTCCCTTCACCGAAAAGCTCATGGTAAATTCAAATTGAATTTCGCACGTAAGTAAACTTAGAGGTGCGAGCCGGAATCGAACCCCCGACCCTCGGCATGAGAGGCGGTAGGTCGAACCACTAGGCCACCACGGCTTTTACAATTAAAACTTTAAAAAATACTGTATTATGATTGAATTCATTAAGGTGTACGTTATAAATTATTTATGACAGGTGCCTTCATTAATTGTGTAATTTCGATTTGTTTTCTTTTTTGTTTTATGTTTTGTAAATGTAATTGTGAATTATTATTGATACGACTTTAAATAATGAATTTTGACGTTAGGCTACTGAAAACCGGGGTACCTACCAAAACCGTTGCAGCATCGCGGAAGCCTCGCACAACAATGAGGATGTGCTCACTGTCAGGTGAGAACAGACGTTGATTAACCGCCACAATGGCGGATTGCGGCGAATAGAGAATTGGTCATTTGTCTTTCGTTTTAATTGTTCCTCGTGAAATTAGTGGCTGTCAATGAATGCCAATGTTGTGCGTGCTGACAGTGCTGAGACAGCCGTCGAACATGCGTTGAGAGTGTTGGTGGTGCTTTTTAATACTTTTTTATTGTATTGAAGCGTATTGAATTGTCGAGGGACTTCCTTAGTAAGTAGATTATCTCTATGCTATTAAGATGTGAACGCTGTAGATACCAGTGAAGGGCGGCACATTTAAGAAACGCTGACTTTTAGTGACCGGGAAGTTACGAGTAAGTTTTTGTTCAATATTCAATCGAACAATATTTTCATGTTACTCATAGGTTTTGACCCGATCAGGAAAACAGTCCGCGGTTGGTTTTGCTTTCTCAATATTTTATTACGAGGATAAATTATAGATGTTCACAGTCTCGATGGAGTCATAAACAGAAGAATTGAATTGAATTATTAGATTTTAAGATACAGTATTATTTTGAAAAACTAGCTACTGCCCGCGTCTTCGTCCGCGTGGAATTCGTGAATAGCATTCCCATGGGAACTATGCATTTTTCCGGGATAAAAAGTAGCCTATATGCCAGAGTGACCAGACCAGGGTGTTATAAATATCCACATACCAAATATTTGTTGCAATCCGTCCAGTAGTTTTCGAGTTAAATCTACACATACATACATACAGTATTTTTTTCTAAAAAGTATTATTTTGTGTTCAGTATCGTTTATATGTATTGTCCCGTCTACGTGATAGTTTATTTTTTCAATGTTGAAGTTTCAGACGCGACTTCTTCTACGGACTTATTATTGGTATTTTTTAAACTAAGAAACAAGGAAAGGAAAATTTAAAGGTTTCATTTCACAATGATTAACATGCACGGTATTTAGAATCGGCACAATAAGAATAAGCAATCAATAAAATACTACAAAACACTGACAGTTTAATTCCAATAGACCAATATCTATTGCCAATGCATCGATGGGCCAGAAATGTTATTGTTGCCATGTAACTGTCTCGTACTTACACAACTAATATGGCGCGAGGATCAAGCAATAATGGACTCTTTGGTGACGGCGTAAGTGCTACGCCGCGCGCCATGTAAGGCGTGGCAAAATGACCGGAAGAAGCGCCTCATCTCGTAAGAGTGCTTTTGTCAAGAAGGTTAGGTTATGTAAATAGATGGGTGTAAGTAAATATTCGATAGTATTTATAATCGCCATCAGATATATGTGAACAAACATGCTGAGCACAAATATCTGAATACGATCTTATTGTCAAGAAGTAAGAGTGCATGTTCATATATTTATGATCACCCTTGTTTGTTCAGATATATCCGATGGCGACTGTACCTACAAAATTAATCGTTGACAGACAGATTTATGAATAAATGCTGAAAATGTACTCTCAAAATCATTTTTTTTTTAACTCATAATAAAATCAGCTCTTATAGCATCAGTAAAACATAATGATATCAGTAAAGATTCTCGATACTACATACTTTTAAGTTACCTACGTTAAGTGGTTATAAGTACCTACTATATAAAATCCTTTAGTCATTTAGACAAACATTGAACCTTCAAGTTAATCATGGTTGTGAACGATTTTTGTCATGTAAATTCATAATTTACTAACATAATTATACCGGATTTTACTTGACAGCTAGAATATGGGCAAGCGGTCGCTCTCCTCATTACTTAATAATAAAATTAATGAAGGATTTTCCTCAAACTTTACGAATGTCTCCAGCGCGGGCGCATAGGCACGCTTGAGGCGCGTCACTCGATTCTCCGCTGGTCCACTTATGACCACCGGCTTGGAGTTGGAGGAGTCGTAGCGACATATCAGTTTTTGGCGTTGAATTAAAAAACTATAAAACATATCGTAAAACTGTATTAACATTCAGTAGTTCATGTTTTCACGAATCGAAATGAAAAATCGGCTAAGAGCGTGACCAATTTTGTTCAAAGTTAATTGTAAATAGGTGCCACCTTGTCTCGGCGATCAGCAGACCACTCCCGCGCGCGTTTTCGAAACATTTACAGTTTACATTTCACGCGAATCCGACACGAGTGGGTCAGGGGTCAGTGATTCACGTCAATGTCAATAATTGCTGACGATTTCGATGTCGACGATCGAACGAACTTAAATTTACAAAAACCGGCCAAGTGCATGTCAGGCCACGCGCAAAGTATAGGGTTCCGAAGTTGACGATGCCCACAGTACCTTCCTAAAACTTATTAGCATCTTAGCTAGCCTGTGGTATGACGTGCCCGCCCGACGCCCCTGCCGCTCGAGAAATATCATTGGTTTTTTAATCATTTCACACATTCCACTACTCAAAGGTTGTCTGGAAGAGATCGCTCTTTAGCGATAAGACCGCCTGTTGTCACCCTTCTTCTTTGTTTATTGTATGTACTTGTGTAATTGTTTTTTGGTGTTCAATAAAGTGTATTTGTATTGTATTGTATTGCATTTCATAAGTTGGTCGACTATGACTTGGTTATGTAAATGTAATGGTAAAAAATGGTTTTAACAAATCCACAATATTTTTTTAAGACCTATTCAACGATAAGCCACACCAAGGAGTACGCAAGAAAAAAAAATTACATCCTCACTTTACGAGTAGGGGAGGTACCCTATACAAAAATATATTAGTAAAATTTATTCTACCACTTTGTCAGCGTAATTAATATGTATATACATGCCAAATTACAGCTTTCTAGAACTAACCATCTCCGAGCTATGCTGCGGACAGACGGACGGACGGACGGACGGACATGGCGAAACTATAAGGGTTAGTTGTGGACTTCGGAACCCTAAAAGGAATCATAATTTGATATTATAATACTATCGTACTTGTGCCACCACCACCACCAGAATAACCCGTTTATGTCGCACTGCTGGGTACAGGCCTCATTACGAGAGGGTTTGGGCTAACGTCCCCACGCGGGCCCGGTGCGGATTGGGGACTTCACGCACATCCCTGAATTACTTCGCAAATGCGTGCAGGTTTCCTCAAGATGTTTTCCTT
The DNA here is from genome assembly GCA_963971205.1 of Aethes cnicana. Lineage (NCBI taxonomy): Eukaryota > Metazoa > Arthropoda > Insecta > Lepidoptera > Tortricidae > Aethes > Aethes cnicana. The sequence goes on along the minus strand of OZ020289.1, from coordinate 3,291,289 downwards.
CACTGAAAAGCTCAGTGGTAAATCAAAATTGAATTTCAGTGACTAAACTTAAAGGTTAAGGCGGATTCGAACTCCCGACCCTCTGCATGCGAGCCAGAGGTCGAACCACTAATCTACCACGGCTTCCATACATCATCGCCAAATGAAAACAGGCAACATTTGAGAGGCAGCAGATACATGTTCCTTTTGAACGTTGTTACATAAAAAATTCGACTGTATGTAATTGATTTTTATCTACACTCATATCATAAACCCTCTATGATGCGTTCAAAAAACGCAAATTATGACCAGCATTAAGATGAACTATTTAGTTAGAACAGATTTCTTATCTGTGAAAATGTTCTAATAGCTGTATTAGACCATCAAATTCGATGGTCTAATAGCATTCAAATTTCGAACAGCAATGCCCGGCTATATTCTTCAGTCAGACAGAGCGAAAGTTTGTTCCAAATTCAAAAGTCGGCTCTATTTAGTCTATGCTTTTTGAAAATCGAATGTGAGACACTGACGTATTCGAATTTGCAGCTATTGTGGACAGATTTTGAAGCATCTTAGAGGTTTTATAAAATGAGTGTAGATAAAGTTGTGTATGCAACTGTACATAATTAGGCCAGGACCTTTATTATGTAGCAGTTACATAAACTACTATTATTTATACTGATTCATAATTATTGAAATTTGAAGAATCAGTAAAACAAACTCTCAAATAGCTTCCTGTTGACTGTTGGCATTGACCATGAAAATACCTTGACTAAAGTAATGACCACAATCTCTGACAGGACTGTATACAAAGCAGAGGAAGGTAATAAAATTATCATTATGGCATTTAGTGACCGGACCCAAAGAATCAAAAATCTCCAAACAATGCAAACGAATAATCGCACAATAAGTGACTTCATTGAGGTCGTAAGTTGATTCTAACGCACACGTTAAATGTTTCACGATGGTTATTGTTTTGTTGGCATTTTAAAACCATCAAACGAACATCTTAGCAGGATTTTTGGGTCAAACGCAGTCGCTTTAAGCGATGATGTGATTTTAGCTATAAAACTAATGAAATAGGTACCTACAGTAATATTTTTAAATTTTAGCCGATTTGAACTTTATTATTAGTTTTATGTGTACGATTTTATGGTGGATATTTGCTAAAGTTCGATTTGTTCAAATGTTAAACATATTTATGAAACTTAATGAAATAGGTAACAAGAGTACAGGATTTTAGAATTCAGTGTTTATTAAATTTGAGTCTCAAGTTTAGGTACAATACTTATGTTTTATTCCTAAAGATTATCTATGTATTTGTATTATTATTATCATCTAATATTATTACCTATTAGATGTATAATGTGTATATATGCAAAGGCAGGGTCAGTGAAAACTGTTAACATTGTGAAATTGTAAACTGCAACCTGCAATTTATACCTGTACCCATAGACGTAAATAGTATAGACCCGGTCTAACGTACACGTAATATGTCCCCACTTCCACGGTGTCCAATCCAAAGTTCTGTCACCGAGCGTGCGTGACAATAATCGTTTTTAAAAAAACTTTTTTCGAAACTGTTTCTAAGTATCTAAAAACTTGTCTCGTTGTTGAAAAAATGTGACCCAGCTTTAGTGTCACTATATAAGTTTAACTTTGGATTGGACACCAATGAAGTGGGGAAACATGACATGTATCTACGTTAGGCCGGGTCCATACGAAGTATTATTTATGTCTATGCCTGTACCTTTTTACACAATAAACTTTATAGTAGAGATCTTCTACTATCTAAAGTCCCGCGCCTTCACACTTCAAAACGCTTCAATTTTTTAATTATTATTTAAAAAGCACTACCAACTACCACTCTCAACGCATAGTTGATGGCTGTCTCAGCACGCACAAATATGTTGAGAGTGTTTTTGGTGCTTTTTAAATACATTGAAGCGTTTTGAAATGAAAAGGCGCGGGACTTTAGATAGTAGAAGATCTCTACGACTGCCATCCGGGAGCGGCAGATGCTGCGCGTGCGCGCTGATGTTCACCCATTGCGCGTTACTATGATAGAATTAGGACCAGGATAATGTATGTGCGGTAGTTGGAACTGAAATAGTCGATATATGTAGAATGAGGAAACGCTTTTTTATACTGTGTAGAAAGTCGCGGGAAACCGGTGGAAGCAAGTAGCACAGGAATGGTCTGACTGGCGAGCCTTGGAGGAGGCCTATGTCCTCTATGTCCAGCAGTGGACGTCTTTCGGCTGAAATGATGATGATGATGATGTATAAAGACAATAATACCTACAGACACGTAGGTACGGTCCCCTTGGAGACGCCACCGCACCGTCGTGTTTCTTCTATCATGCTTTAACAACAAGGGCATTGTGTAGAAACTTATTCACTTCTTTTCACTTTGACAGAAATTGTTATGATAAGTGTCAACTTCATCAGTCATGATTTTGTAAAAATAAAACAATAAAACTTCAGTAACTGAAGTTCAGTTACGTGTAGGACCGTTGTGACCTAGGTACTATGGGCACTATTTGCAATACTGGTCCGTTCAATTACCGTAAGCATTTGTATATATATCTGTTGGTATGCGATAATCAAAATTAATCAACCTAATTTAGGTTCAGTACAACAGCCAATTTATATTTATAAGACGCACTTAGTATATTTTAGCATGAACGCAAAATCTTTGCGCACGAGTAAATTTGCATTGATTTTTTTTTAACAACCTTGCTAATTTTTTAATCTAATCCAAGTTTTTCCAAGCTCACTACCGGTTGTCAACAAAAAACACCAAAAGTGTAAAAACATAAATTTTTTGGAGTTTCATATGTTTGATTATTGGAAACTATACACAACAAACCAAAGGCGGATACGTGTAATCATCAAGATCAGGCAAAGTAGGTACATAAAAAATTACATAGCTAATGAGTAGGTATAATCCTGCACACGATTATGAAATACTAGCTTCTGCCCGCGACTTCGCCCGGGTGGAATTCGGTTATCGCGTTCCCGCGGGAACTTTGCTTTTTTCCGCGATAAAATGTAGCCTATGTCCATTCCCGGGACTTCAACTATCTCCATGTCAAATTTCATCCAAATCGGGCCAGCCGTTGAAGCGTGAAGAGGTAACAGATAGACAGACAAACAGACAGACAGACAGAGTTACTTTCGCATCTATAATATTAATATGGATATACTCGTATGTCTCGTAATTGGATCTGTTGATTAAAGCAAAACGTTGTGACGATATTTAAACAGAATCAGCTATAGATTCTAAGCATGTTTTTTAAGTTTTTAATTTTTTTCGAGTCGTTATTCCTATTTCCCGAAAAACTAAATGTACTGAACAGTAGTTTGACGACAGATTTGGTTCAGTTGGTAGTGACCCTGCCCACTGTGGTCACGTGTTCAAATCCCGCTCTAGGGCAAAGCTATTTAAGTTTCTAATCCAATGTACCTATTGTAGGGTATCATAATATTACTTGCCTTTTAAGTTACACTTTTATTTATTACTCATCATTAACATGCTCCTGCAATTAAAAACATAACATTACTTCGGATCCCTTGTACACAAACACATTTTTATAACACCATAATCTCACGTACATCCAAGCTTCTTCTTTGTCACGCGTTTACTTATACGACACTAAAATTACGTCGTGGCAATGTATTTGTCGCGACCTGTTATTATTTTTCCTTCTTGAATTACATGAACACTACAGTTTTGCCTTTATAATTTCGGTGAAATTGTGGTTTTTGATAATATTGACGTAGTTAACAATGTTGTTGATACCCGTTGCTATGGTCACAACATATCAATCCTTTTGTAAAATGTTAGGTTTCTGGCTAGGCTGGTGGGCGATAAGTTTGATGTTTTATTTCTATTTTTATTCAAATTCTCTAAAAATTCCATTCCATTCCATTCCTTCACTCGTCCCACACCCTGACTCAACTTTACCTTCACACCGCTCTTCATAACACCACTTCTCACTAGGTACTTCGTCCATATTCCATTACCCCTTTTTTAATAATTGTAAATAGGTTTTCTTTCCTTTATTGTACATATATTTATTGTATATACCTACTCTTTCCTTCCTCTTCTCACCTTCATCCCTTAATTGTCGCTTCACGACACTATATCGACGTTTTCCAACAAATCCAAATCGGTTTTAAGTAAAAAATCACTTTATGTTATAGGTAGGTAGGTAGGTAGGTACTCTGAGCGCGGATCACCCTGTCCGGGGTGGGGGTCGCGGTGGGGGCCGACATGTAGTATCTCGGCCTCTACCTCGACGGGAGGTGGAGCTTCGGGGCGCACTTCGGTCTCAGCGGAAGATCAGCGTTGGCTTGACTCTGGAGCCAGGCCAACATATGCTGAGTTGAGACCGTTTCGCAACTATCACTTCTTATCGTCTATTTCTCTTTTTATGTATACATGTATGTGTGATGTTGCGAATAAATGTTTTTTCTTTCTTCTTTCTTTCTTCGCCAAACAGTCTCCGAAGCTCCTGGGGGCAGCGGGGGCACTGGGAAGGCTCCTCCCCAATGTCGGCGGACCGGCATCCCCGTGCAGAAGGCTGTACTGCGGAATAATCCGCAGTATGGCCCTGTATGGGGCCCCGGTCTGGATCGACGCCCTCGGGGCAAAAAATATGGCCCTCCTGCGGAGATCGCAGAGGGTCATAGCCTCGAGGGCATGCAGGGCGTATCGCACGGTCTCGTACACGGCCGCGACCCTCCTTGCATGCGACCCCCCGTGGTCGCTGCAAGCTGAGGTACTTGCGGAGGTGTACGACTACCGTGCCGCCCTGCGAGGGAGGGGGAGTTCCCCAGTTCCAGGGAGGTGGAGGGCTTGCGGGAGGCGGCGAAAGCTGCCATCCTCCCGCGGTGGAGGGACGAGCTCGGGTCCGCTACGGCTGGCTCGGCGACCGTTGGGGCAATATTGCCCCACCTGGATCGCTGGGTTGCCCGGCTGTGGGGACCCTTGTCCTTCCACCTGGTGCAGGTGCTCACCGGACACGGAGTCTTCGGCGAGTACCTGCACCGCGTGGCGGGCCGGGAAGAAACTCCGGCCTGCCATGAGTGTGGCGCACAGATGGACACTGTGCGCCACACCGTGGAGGAGTGTGCGGCCTGGGCGAGCGAGCGATGCGCCCTGGCCGCCGTCGTGGGGGGGGGGACCTCTCGCTGTCGACCATCGTTGGGAGGATGCTCGACAGCGAGAGGTGCTGGGAGGCAATGGCCTCCTTCTGCGACGCCGTACTGTCGCGGAAGGAGGGCGCGGAGAGAGAGCACGAGGACAATCCCCTTGCGGCTCCTCTCCGCCGGAGGAGGGTAGGGCGCGCGCGGAGGCGCTACGCGCACCTAAACGCTCCACCCTAGTGGACCGGGCGGCGGGGTCGGGGGGCCCCAACGCCCAACAGAAGTCGACGGAGTTTGAGCGCCCCGTAATTCTCCCGGGGCGCTCACTCGGAGGAGGGCCCAAGTAACGGGCCCGCTGATAGGGCTGCGGTAGAATGCGACAACGCGATCCCGCAGCCCTCGCGCAGTCAGCGTGGAGGCGAATCGCTGGGGTTTTAGTGGGTATTCCGGCCACTCTGGCCGGCGAGTCCCACATAACCACCTGCCCCCCCTCTTCGGGCGGGTGGTATGCGTAAATGCATTTCCCCAGCGCTAAAAAAAAAAAAAGGTAGGTAGGTACTCTGCGTGCGAAAAAGTACAATCTTAAAGTAAATTAAAAACGGAAGTAACTATTCGTAAACGGAAGGCTTCTGATGTCTAAATAATTATGACCATTACCCGATTAGCGGTCGTTACTTGCGAGGAAACAATAAAATTAGTAACAGATAATAGATACTTGGTAATTGAGCAACATTCGGGAATATATCTTACAGGTTACAGCAGATAGTTCACTTACGTTTGACAAACGCAATTCAAAATACCTATCATTATAGTTAAAAGTAGCACTAACTTTTTCCGTCAGACTATCATTTGTGCGGGATACACATAAGATGATATTATAATTATAATAAATAAGTAACTTGGGACATTACGTTTGTTACATAATTATGTCATCATCTTGCGTAGACTTAAAATTTGCGTAGGTACCCTGTGCTACTAATAGAAAATATTTTGTATAGGATTTTACATACAAAGTGACCCGTTTTCATTGCTGTTGAGTGTAGTTATAGCAGTATTGAAAAACTGGTTTGACCCGTAGAAAACCCGTTCCCGTGGAAATATTGGGACAAAAAATAGTCTATGTTATTTCCAGGGTCTCAAAGTATCACCATACTAAATTTAAACAAAATCAGTGCAGTCATAAGTCATTAGGATCACATTCAATCCAATAAGTATCCAAAAAAATTGGTATGGGTAGATAATCTGCTTAAATCGACTTGACAATATTTTTTGTTACGTGTAGCTATATGCATAGTATTTAAATTTAATTAACTTGTTACAATTGATGATAGACTTCATAATAGTGAAGTCTTCAGTATTATTAACTATCCCCATAACAAATTTTGTTGCAATCCGACCAGTAGTTTTCGAGTTAAATCTGGACCTCTGGATACATACCTACACAGATATTTTTTCTAAAAATTGTTTTTGTGTTCAGTATCGTTAATATAGTCCCCTCGACTTGATCGTTTCTTTTAATTTCAAGTTTCAGACGCAACTTCTTCTACAGACTTATTACACCTAGAGATACCTATAGATTATTATTATTAGTATCTAGACGACAAGGTGAGGATAATATTTAAAAAAATATATATTTACTACTACTACTACTATTACAACCTATTTGCGTACCACCTCTGGGCACAGGCCTCCTCTCACCACGAGAGGGTTCGGGCTATAGCCCCTACGCGCCCAGTGCGGATTGGAGACTCGGAAAAAATGATTTATTATGTTTTAAAACGAAATTTTTAATACACAAACTGACGCCAAAAATCAAAGCAGACATAGACAAGTCAACACAATAATTTATTATTGTATCCATAAAGATTCTAAGTGTTTCTTAACAATTACCACGGTTTGTGTCTAGAGCGTTTTTCTCGCATAGTGCACTATCTTCATTTCCCGCTGCTGTGGCGCAGATAACATCTCGGACAGCCAATGCGTTTTCAATTAAAGGCGGCGCGCTAACCGCGCCGTTTCTAAACAATGCTCGAAAACTTTCGAAACGCTTCTGAATAACACAGACATATAAATTTATTCAGCCTTTGCACAGGATTTGGTGTGGATATGTTGTTGCGACACTTCGGACTGGTAGAGTATGAAAAAATAAATTGATATCTAGGTACAGCACGAGACAACTTAGGAGGCGCGTGACGAAGCACTTAGGCCAATGACGCAGAGTCTGTTTTTGCTTAATACACGCGCCTTCTAAGTTTTGTAAACCTGTATCGAGTAGGATAGGTACCTATTCACCAACTTTATATTGCAGATGTCATGCGATGTCCAATTCTCACTTGAGATTTCTTTAGTTTATCATGGTTTGTCGGACTTGTTCTTTGAAATGTTCCTTTTCATAAAAAACGATTAGGTCCTTACGAGTATTTTAAGAAAAAAATATCTAAAGGGCAGATTTTTTAAGCGTCAGATTAAATTTATTCTTTGAATAGTCCATATAAAATTTCAACCTATTCCGGAACAACTTAGAATTCTGTAGGTAGGTATGACTAAGTGTTTGACAAATCATTTTTTTAATACAGTTGCTCAAAAAGTGCTACTTTACGTAGCTGTTTAGCGTGCGCAAAGTTGGTTTTTGCGAACTAGTGCTTTTCTCTTTTCCCAGTGATTCAATCTTCACAGACATGTGAGATTAATAATTCAGTCAGCCAAACACTTAATTTACCAGCAAAAACTTTCAATATCACACTCAATAATTGTACAAATTGTGCCATTAACTATTATGTAAATAAAAAATAAATAAATAATCTTCACACAGACATGTGAGATTAATAATTCAGTCAGCCAAACACTTAATTTACCAGAAAAAACTTTCAATATCACACTCAATAATTGTACAAATTGTGCCATTAACTATTATGTAAATAAAAAATAAATAAATAAAGATAGAAGATTTTTTAATTAGGAGATTTTTTTAAATTTTTGTAGAACTTTATTATTTTTCTTATTTTTTCGCAACTGTATTAAAAAACGTCGTTCGATACACGTGCGGAAGTGTCATTCTTCACTCGTCCCGAGTCTTGCCACTCGCCTGCGGCTCGTGGCAAGATATCTCGTTACTCGTGAAGTAATGACACACTTTCCGCACTAGTATCGAAATATACTATTATGTGATGATTGAAAAATCAGACCTCACTAAATGTTCATTATATTTACCCACGTTATGTAATTCTATTTATCGTAACAATATTACTTAAGTGGAAAACTTAAAAAGATTTTCTATCAAACTATTTGACCCCGCGGACTTCGTACCGCCTTAGAATATCTTACGTCCTTTTCTCAGAGCCACTGAACATACACTCCAAATTTCATAAGAATCGGTCGAGCCGTTTCGGAGGAGTTTGGTTACAAACACTGTGACATGAGAATTTTATATATTAGAAGATTTACCTGTAGGGTTACAGTAAAAATTTACAAAAGCTGTTAAGTCTGTTATAGGTAAAAAACTTAAGTAAGTCACCTGTTGTATGTAGTAGTAACCTGTCTGTATACGAAAGTTGACGTTCCATATTTGAATTTTCTTCGAATTTTCATATCATTTTGGAACACAACTACATACAACAGGTGACTTACTTAAGTTTTTTACCTATATTAAATACACGTTCTATTGACATAGGTATCTCGCTCTTCTCTCTATAGATCCTATGATCGCTCACGCGTCGCGTGAACTTTAAGCAGCTAGATTTAAAGTTCAACTTGACGCGTGAGCGATCCTATAGGGAAAAGCGAGATCCCTATCTAAGACTTCGCATGGAGCCCCAGATTGTAGGCAACTAGCGATTATAACTCACGGGTACGAACTATGACCGACGTTACCCAATAATTACGTATACTTACATACATGCGCGAGCGCACTTCGTTTATCCCCGTCTCTTTCACTCTATTTTTTTAAATCTGTGGAGTGAATAAGACATAAATAAATAAATAAAATAAATAAATATCTTGGGACATTTCACACATATTGACCTAGCCCCAAACTAAGCAAAGCTTGTACTATGGATGCTAGACAACGATATAAATACTTATATAGAGAAATACATACATATATAAATACCAACATCCATGACTCAAGTACAAACATTCGTTCATTCATCACACAATGTTTGCCCCGAGCGGGACTCGAACCCGCGACCATCGTAACAGAAGGCAGGGTCACTACCAACTGGACCAATTCGGCCGTCAAATAATGAAACGAGGTTCGGATTTCGTAATCACTAGCGACGGCAGTGATTCTCCTGTCAGTGCGCTGTGTTTATTTATTTATTAACTAGCTTCTGCCCACGACTTCGCCCGCGTGGAATTCGGTTATGGCGCTCCCGCTGGAACTACGCGTTTTTCTGGGATGAAAAGTATCCTATGTCCTTTCCCGGGACTCCAACTTTCTCCATACCAAATTTCATCCAAATCGGTCCAGCGGTTGAAGCGTGAAGAGATAACAGACAGACAGAGTTACTTTCACATTTATAATATTGGCTATGGATTTATTTAACTAAATAAATAAACACAGCGCACTCACAACAGAGAATCCCTGTTACTGACGAATCACTTCTGTTTTAGGAGATTTTTTTTTCAGACTACAAGTGTTAAAACGAGTACCTATACCCTCATTGTCCTATAATAAGTAATAACATATGGACGAACAGCGCCTAACAGAATATGTCAAAATATATGGAGCAAACTGACATCAGAAAATACGTTCCAATATGCTAATAACGCCTTTTTATAACGAAGGCCAAATGGGTGCCCCAGCTGTTCGGGCACCCGTTTTGACGGGGCCATTTTTGATTGTGAATCCTTACTATAACCCTATACCTTCTCGTAGAGCGATATGTGCAATACCAGCGGAGTTGCCATAAAATGGTACATGTAAACAACCTACCTGTAAAGGATTGAAGGATAGCTAATTAGAGAGAGCAGTGAAAAGGCAAGCAAGCTGACTTGAACAGTATAATGACAAGAGTGGAAAAACAAAATGTAAGAAAACAATAAATAAAAGTATAAAAACCATAAACTATTAAGCAGTTCGTAGCACTACCTATACAATGTTTTTGTACATATGTATAAGAAAAATCTTCCTTGGTTTATGGTTATTAGGTAGAACTGAATTCCAAGAAAGGTTTCCACTAACACGTTCAGGTCAAATGCCACATATCACCATTTCGATATTTTAATTTAAAATATAAACGGGTTTGACATTTTACACTATGCTATTGTGATTGCCTATTAAAATTGGTGTTTAATGGGTAATAATTTTCCTGTCTATCTGCATAATATGCGTAAGAATGTTGTCAAGATTATCAATGAGTTACGTAATTTACCTTACATGCATGTCACCAATAACCCGATCAAATAAACTGACTAAGATAACTGCAACACAAAAAAAAACAACATTCACCTTAAATAAACTACAACCACAGAATAAGTAATAGTCTACAACCTACATAACTAATTCACTGACTTGATTTTATTGTGAAACTAAGATAAATAACTAATTTTCAGTTAATAGGTAAATATTCGCTTTACTTACATTTCAACATTGATTTTTTTTAGGTACAATTATAGGTTTTGTATACAACATTTCATGTTTTACTTTAACAATTATTTACGATTACTAACTGATTCTATGTACAGTCAGCAGCAGAAGTGGATAAGCTGTCCAGGTGTTCAAAATGACCTACACACAACCTTAACGTCTTAAGAATAAGGTCGTGTGTAGGTCATTTTGAACACCTGGACAGCTTATCTACTTCTGCTGTTGACTGTAGGTACGTACAAGTACGTAGTAGGTATCTATTGGATACACTGTGCTTATACTCAGACATTCCTATAACGTTTTTGGTAAAAACTTTTTAGAAAACTCAATATACTGTATGTCTGTGTAGCTCAATATAGTGTATTTGTATTGTATTGTATACTTAACTACTGGATTACTGGAAGCCGTGGTGGCCTAGTGGTTCGGCCTACCGCCTCTCATGCGGAGGGTCGGGGGTTCGATTCCGGCTCGCACCTCTAAGGTTACGTGCGAAATTCAATTTGAATTGACCACTGCGCTTTTCGGTGAAGGAAAACATCGTGAGGAAACCTGCACGCATCTGCGAAGTAATTCAAAGATGTGTGTGAAGTCCCCAATCCGCACTTGGTCCGCGTGGGGACTATACCCCAAACCCTCTCATGATGAGGGGAGGCCTGTCCCAGCAGTGGGATGCAAATAGGCTGTAGTAGTAGTAGTAGTATACTACTGTCAGATCCATCATATGTATTACATACCTACATAGGCCTATTAAGTATCAGTCTGTAGGTACATTCCTTATTAGAAAAAACCGTTCCGATCGAGTGCAAATCCAGGCTGGCTTTAGAAAAATGGAATTCTTCTTCGATACACATCTAATGTCCTTTTGTGAGCAAAACAAAGACGGATTCCTGTGCAATAACCGACTAAGAACGCTGTGAACTGCCCACAAAATTAAAAGCTTTATAAAAACCGGCCAAGAAGCGAGTTAAACTCGCATGGAGAGGGTTCCGACCCTTAATTATTGTCAATGACGTCATTTTCAAACCGTTTCACAGGATAAGCTCTTTTATATGATAGATTTCAGACACCATGGACTTCTTAATAATTTTCCTTTAATCTATAGGTCAATAACTATCCTCCGTATTTTTTCCAAAATTTCAGGTTCAGTAGTTTCGGAGATAAGGGGGAATGGTCATTTTTCGCCTATTTTCTTAAATAACTCGAAAAGTATTGAACAAAAAAAAAAAATATATATATATTTGAGATCCTCATAAAAAGTACTTTCATTTGATATGTCACACGATATAGTTTGAAAAACTTCATTAATATTTTTTCAAATTTAGCCCCCAAAAGTAGGATCTATGTTTGGGGGCTTTTGATTACAAACTTACATATCGTAAGTACTAAATTTCAACCTAATCGGTCCAGTAGTTTCGGAGAAATTCGACTGTGACTGATGGACGGACAGACACACGAGAGATCCTATAAGGGTTCCGTTTTTACCTTTTGAGGTTCGGAACCCTAAAAATGAACTTGAATACTGCGGTGCGTTTTAGTTAATAGTGTGTGTACTTTTACAATTTTTTTCTCAAAAATGCTATGTAATGTTGCCATAACATCGCTAAAAAGGATCCAGTAAGTAGGTCATACCGAAGGCTTATTGGAAGTGTCCAGTAAATAGCGAGATTTTGAATTTGGAATCAATAATTGTCCAGTAAGTACGTATGTAATTCCATTACGTATCATGTTATTTGAATTTCGAAGCACATTTTTACATCGCCACCAACCAATACAAAGGATTAGGTGCTGAGGTCGTATATAAATTTAAAATAGATAAAGGATAAAAATTAATTACCTATTTACATATTTATTAAAGTATACGTACTTTTTATTTTGCACATGACAAAATGTTTCATTATATTCACTAAGAACAATAAAAAACTAAAATAGGTAAGCGCAATAGGCAGTACGTATAAAAAACACATGATCCAATATTTAAAAAAAAAACCTATTCGACAAGGCGGAACGTTTGCATGCTGCGTTAAATTCACAATTGTAGTGTGTAAAAAGGCGGAAACAGTTAAGATAATTGTTGACTTCGGAATACCTGTTTTAAATTATAAAAAAAGAGGTCTGAGTTAAAGTTAAAAATCATGAACATTAGTTCTACAATGTAAAAATAATGAAATATTACCAATAAAAAATGAGATTGGCAACAGTGCAAGTAACTCAGTGCAAATAACTAAACGCAGTCTTTATAAAAAAAAAACGTAATGACAGTCGGCTAGGCGCTAGAGCTAAGGCGGGATTTTAAGTAAAACATATTTTGTTCGTGTTATTGAATACATTTTTGAATAAAATGAGTTCAAGTGAGTCAGATTCCAATATGGACGGCACTCCTCCTCACTTAAAAGCAGAGGCGGAGTTAGCCAAAAATAATTTACTTCCACCTAAGTCAAAGGAGAGATATTTAAAAAATTACGAAAAGTTCATTAAGTGGAAGGAAGACAATAAAGCTTATAATTGGTAGTTCCTGGGTTATTTTAACCATCTGCGCCAAATAATGCAGCCGTCAAGGTTATGGGCAGTATATTCCATGCTTCGTTGTGTAGTAGGTACTAGCAAGTGCCCAAATATGAATGTAACCTTCAATATTTCTTAAATATATTTTTGTCTTTTATTCGTGTTTCATTTTTGAGAAAAGCACTATACTTGCTTCGACCGTAAGAGCCATACTGGCCGCGTATGTAGCCGGACCTCGGCTGGCGCCTCGGTCCGTCAATATCATACTTGGCCAGTATGGCTTACTTACTGGTCTCTGCAGTAATGTACTATTAATACCTAATAAAGTGAGGAAAAATGTAAATTTCATTGTTGATCAACAAATTGAAAATGTATGTCTTCAGTAAATGTTCAGTGAAATAACAATATAAGTAGGTAGGTACTACTACTACTACTACTACAGCCTATTTGCGTCCCACTGCTGGGCACAGGCCTCCTCTCATCACGAGGGCTATAGTCCCCACGCGGGCCCAGTGCGGATTGGGGACTTCACACACATCTTTGAATTACTTCGCAGATGCGTGCAGGTTTCCTCACGATGTTTTCCTTCACCGAAAAGCTCAGTGGTAAATTCAAATTGAAGGTAGGTAGGTACGTTAAAAAAAAAGCGCACTGAATGGATCCGTGGAGGCAATGCGCTTGAGAAAGGAAACCATTATACTATACACAGGTATTTCATAAACATCCATTCTATGTGTACATTCTGATTGATTCTGGTTGGACTCCCGCCGATATTTAGATTTCAACCCTCAAAAGGAGAATTATGTCAAATTATTAAATCCAGATCCAGGTTAGGTAAAATAAAAAGAAAACGTTTGCCGTTTTATTTCTATGCAAATAATTTAAATAAAATTTTCGCAATTTTTTATGTAAAAAGATTGACAAACAGGCGGACGGCCCTCCTGGTGGTAAGTGGTCACCGCCGCCTATAGACATTTGTAACACCAGAGGCGTCAAAAATGCGTTGCCGATCTCGAAAGGGGAAGAGGATAGGGCGTATGGGATAAGAGAGGATAGGGGACGTGGGATTAGGTAAGATGGGATAGAATTATAGGGAAGAGGACAGGGTGAATTAGTACCTATACGTAGTATGTGAACTTAGTACCTAGGTACTAAGTTCACAGTTTACGCGTTTATTGATACGTTGTATGTATGAAGGATGCGATCACATGCGATGGCCATCCGCGATAGACTTACTTATTGCGCTATCATAAGAACGCTAATAATAACTACTTATGACGGTACAATTTATATACTTATAATTTAACAAAATAATCAATTCATTCTTATTTATTTTCCGATAACGTGTTTTAAGATTTTTATCGCGAATAGGGATGACGACAGGGTGAAGAAATCGAAATTCTAATTAGTCCGTCAGTCAGGTAATAAAAAAAAATTAGACACGTATTTTTTATTTTATCAAATTAACAAAGAATGACTAAGTTATAACGCATTAAAGTTGGAGAGTGGGGGCTAACTACGTCACCGTTAGGCATAAGTCGTACCTAACCGTGACGTCACGCGACATTTCAACTCAATATATCTCCGTATAAGTTTGATTACGTGAAAAAAGAAAAAATACGTGTCCAATACTTTTCAATAATCTTCCTGATAGACTAAGAAAAAAAAGTTGTCGTCTCCCTATTGACCAGCTGATCTCTTAAACGGTAGTAGGTACTTGGTCGTCCGAGCTTTGACAGATATGATGATTTTCATTTATTTCTACACATGATTTACGTTTTTTAAATAAATAGATGGTAGAAAAATGACGTCTAGATCAAGTGCATGAATGGATTAAAAAAATACGTTACAGTTCCCCGTAAAAAATCTCGAAAGTCCGTGGCCATAATACGGGCCTTAGAGGTCGTTTTGTCTTCCCATAATGTCTCTTTTTACGAGCAATTATGATGAAAACGAATAAAATAAAATAAATCAGGCCTATTTTTATATTTGGAACACAAAAGTTTCTTTTCATTATCTTAATAATCAGGCTCTATCTGAAAAGAGGCACGGCTCGTGCACTGCGCCGTTTTTTAAGTATATTCGGCATTGACCTATAATAAGTAATAACATATGGACGAACAGTGCCTAACAGAATATGTCAAAATATATGGATCAAACTGACATTAGAAAATACGTTCCTGTTGGCGACAGACCTGTTTTAAGTACCTTTTGAACCTATTTTTACCTTTTTTCTATTCTCATTATTGTGCTTTGTTTTCTTACGATCTGTCAAGTCACTACTTAAAAATGAAAGAAATAATATGTTATTTTAGTTGGTTTCCTCATTTCCTGCTTAGTAAACATTATTAACCATTGGTGAGTCTTTTATTATTATATCTATTCTCTCCCATCGTTATTAGTTCCAATATGCTGATAACGCCTCTTTATATCGAAGGCCAAACGTTTTGACGGGGCCATTTTTCTCCGGCTGATTGTGAATCCTTAGTTATAATAGATCAATGATATTCGGTAATGTATGAGCTCGAATATGCGATCAATTACTTGTCACTTTTTTAGTTTTATTTGATTAGCTCGTTATTATAACTAGCTCGTGATGTAAACAACTTAAAGGATCCGTGATTAACTAGATACATAGTTTCTGATTTAAGTTTAGCTAAGGTTATCTATTCGACAGTTACTTATTTTCTTTCGTATCATGAATACTTAGGTACTTGGAATTTCGGTCATTGTTGGATCTCGATTTTTAGTTTTTAATAATTCAAAGATTCTAATAGAAAACGCACTTGTATATACGTCATAAACCCATCTTTTTCCCATCCCTCTCCAACATGCGCACTTTTACTATGGCCGTCCCTGTCAACGGCCACGAATATTTGCGACAAAATCGCATAATCACTCTTCGCTAAGCCTCCCTAATGAATGCATCAAAATTGTGCGAGCTCGCGTGTGTTATTATAAAAACTGATTAATTATAAGCAAGGACAGTGTGGTGTGTGTGCTTTCGCCTCCGTCTTCGGCTGTGCTGTGGCAGACTAGGTCCAGGAGTGTCATTCCGGCCAGAATACCAGATCTACGAGGTAAGTGCGCATGAGCCTTTCACTTTTTCCTTTCATCGGCCTCTTATAATTCCATATTTACGTGTCGTTGATACAAGTGCTTTTTTTCCAAATTTCTTCCCCGCAAAATACAGTCCACTTTCTTCATTTAATATCCAGCCTAGCGCCTTGGGCTGGCTCCAGCTATCAAGGGTCTAACTCCCTCTAAAATAATCCAGAGATGGAGTAAAAGGCGCCACCATCTCTTTTTGGTCCTTCGAACCGGATAACAACTAATATTGCATATAAATTGAATAATTTCAAGGTGTAATTTAATGATCATTGTGCTACGTAGTTCAAATAGTTTGTCATTTATCTATTTTTATTTCCCGCATCGGCAGCTATTTGTCTTTATTTCCGCACCGCTTACGTAGTGCATTCGTATCCTAAGTTATTTCCTACATTATTTCAATTTTCCGCTATAAAAATTAAAACGCACATGTTTACATTTCCTTTGTTCTAAATACGTCAAAAATACGCCATATTTGAACATACGGATACGTTCGGGTTCTATCGGATAGTTCCGTAGTGGCAGTGTTCTTCTATCCCGCTCACTCACATACGTTTGCTCGCGCAGTCATTCGCTCACGTCACCGCCGCTCACTTTATGAGCCGCCTCAAATTTGAGGGTAGTTTTTTTTAACCGCTACGATATTTTTCTGTACCGCTATTTACGTGAGTGCATAGCGAAGGGTCAAATTATTATTTTCGCACTTAACTTAACTATATATTTGCACATTGTATAATATATTACACATTTACACTTATATATTATTTATTTACACGCTATAGTTATTTACATATTTTACCGCTATCGCTATACAAATTACTAGTGTAAATACTTACCCGCTAAACATATTCATATATAATGGGTAAATCTAAGCAAAGAGGTAGTGTGGGTTTTGAAGATAGTCCTAGTAAAAATAATTCAGATATAAATAAAAATCAACTTGCACTTTATACGGTCAGACGTGATGTTATTTACAAACGTGTGGAAAACATATTGGAACTCGCACACAAAGCGGAGACCGATCCCAACCAATACAGGGCATTTCGCGCCAGCGCACTGAATATCGAAACAATGCGTAACGATTATCAGAATGCGTTGGACTCATATAATTTACTCAATTTACAAATGCACCCTGACTCCAAGGTCGACTATGATTCATGGACGACTTTCGAGGACATGTACTGTTATATAAAACAGTTGTTATCTGATAACGAAAATACCAATAATAATAATAGTTCTCTCGCTTCACAAGGTATTTCCAAATCAAAACCCCACCTGCCACCCATTGATTTAATGTCATTTAACGGTGATGTCAAAAATTGGCCACTGTTTTACCAACAGTTCAAAAGTATCATCCATGATAACGCATCGCTCACTGATAGTGAGCGGGTTTTCTATTTGGTCGGAAAATTAACTGGCTCGGCGGCGAGCGTCTGCGCAGGGCTGCCTCCCACCGCGCAGAACTACCGAGTTCTCTGGGACGCGCTCGTGCACAAGTATGACGACCCGCGCTCGCTCGCATGTTCATATCTTAATCAATTATTGAGATTTAAATCGCTTTCGAACGCGAGTTCAACCGGACTGGATTCTTTCCTAAATATTTTTAATTCATCTGTAGAAGCACTCAAGCAATTGCCGCTTGGTGATTTGTCTGATTTCTTATTTTTACATTTAGCACTTCAGAAATTAGACGCAGAAACAATTAAATTATTTGAAATTACTCATCGCAAGGAAAAAATACCTACTTATCAAAATTTAATTGAGTTCGTTAAAGAACAAAGTAAAGTATTGTGTCACTCCGCAGGCGCAAGTGCGCACAGACCGGTTGACAACTCGCATTCCAAGTCGCACAACCCTCACCCGGGGCACCCGCGGCCGCCGCTGAATATGACGAAGTCTTTTGTCAACACGGACGCGGCCTCCGCCACAAGCGCGAGCGATAAGTGCGCGCTGTGTAAAAATAAGCAACACGAACACTTATATTCTTGTTCATCTTTTATGAAATTAAACCCGCACGAGCGTTTTAATTATATTAAAATTAACGCTTTCTGTAACAATTGTTTAAGTGTAAAACATAAAACGTTTTCGTGTACGTCTAAACATAATTGTTCTCACTGTTCTTTGCGACACCACTCCTTGTTGCATTTTAATAACAATGTGAAATTGCACTGCAACATTGGAGCAACGGTGTCCGAGATTAAACCCGCTAATATTTCAGTCACTCGCCCGAGTACGAGTGTCCCCGCTTCCGCCCATGGCTCGCGTCACACTGCGTCGAGCGGCCATGCTGTATCGAGTATGATTCACGCTCACGCCGATACCGACTCTGCGCCTGCTGCAGTTAAGGTCGATATTAGCTCACCGCATCATCGTGTTGATAATCAGAATGCATCTCTTTGCACTGTTTCATGCGATCGAGGTAATCGTTACCAAACGACTACATTATTGGGCACCGCTAAAATAAAAGTTATTGATTCTTTTAACCGCACTCACTACTTGAGATGCTTAGTCGATCCTGGCTCTCAGAGTGATTATATCTCCGCTGATTGTTGTAAGCGACTTTCGCTTAATGTTTGTAAACAAACTCGCTATTCGGAAGTTCAAGGTATAGGAGGAGCTTCGCAAAAAATTCTCGGAATCACTGCACTTAATTTTACTTCGCGATTTGATAATCAAAGCAGTTACGCCGTTAAGCCTTTGGTAGTCGAGCAGATTACGTCCCAGCTGCCCGACTCGCGCGTCGACTCCGCGTCTATAGGGCTCATTCGTGACCTCCCGCTCGCCGACGATGACTTCGCGCGCCCCGGGCCTATAGATATGCTTTTAGGTGTAAACATTTATTGCGAAATTTTATTATTTAATAAAATTAAACCGTATGCCGCTAATATGCCCTCCGCCTTTGAGACGACCTTAGGTTACCTAATTATGGGTGACGCCCCTGTTATGTCTCCGCAACCCGCGTCGCACACGCTGTGCGCCATGTCCTCGGACCCGCTGCACCGCCTTGTCGAGAGCTTCTGGGCCGCCGAGGAGCTACCCTCGCGCACGTTCCTGAGTCCTGACGATCAGGAATGTGAGGAAATCTACGTCAAGAGTACTGTTCGTAATTGTGACGGCAGTTATTCTGTTGATCTTCCCTTTAAGGATGACCCCGACAAGTTAGGAAATTCTTATATTACCGCTAAGAAACGTTTTCTGCTTTTGGAAAAGAAGTTTTCTAAAGATCCCGCTCTTAAACGTCAATATGATGAAATCGTTCAGGATTACCTAGAAAAGGGTATTCTAACCCGCACCGCACCTGAGGAGTGTTGGTCCCCAGGCTTCTTTCTACCGCACCACCCTGTAGTTCGCAGCGATAAGGCGACTACAAAGGTTCGCCCCGTGTTGGACGGCAGCGCGAAAACCGACACTGGTTTATCTTTAAATGATATCCTGCATACCGGTTCCAATTTACAGGCTAATATTTTTCACATTCTTTTGAATGCTCGAGTTTTTCGTGTCGCGTTTTTTGCTGACGTTAAACAAATGTACTTATGCATTTATACAAATGCTCCGCACCGTAAATATCAACGGATATTATACCGCTTTTCTGAAAATGACCCGCTTGAAGTATTCGAGTTCACGCGCGTAACGTTTGGACTTCGATCTTCCCCCTTTTTGGCGCTCCGCACGTTACGTCAGTTGGCCGCTGACGAACGCCGAAACTGGCCAAATGCGGCCACCGTATTAGAAAGAGATGTCTATATGGACGATCTCGCTTCTTCTGCTTCTTCTCTAGAGGAAGCAGTCAAGATAGCAGACGAACTGATCGACCTTTTTAAGGCTGGTGGGTTCGACTTGCTGAAGTGGTCGTCTAATTCTCTCGAATTGCTCGAGCACTTACCCGAGTCGCACCGACAATCTGGATCTATTTCCTTTGACGAGGGAAATACATTTAAGATTTTGGGACTGCGCTGGTTACCCGCTCAAGACACGTTTGTGTTCGATACCTCGAGCCCCCCGCCTACTTGTACTAAACGAGCCATTCTCTCCGCAACCGCACGTCTGTACGACGTCTTAGGACTCGTCGGACCTATCATTTTGTTCGCCAAATTATTAATTAAAGAGCTTTGGCTGCTCAATCTTGACTGGGACGAAGTGCCCCCTTTCCGCATAGTCGATCTGTGGCAACAATATCTGTTCGAACTCCCGCTAATATCTCACCTTCAATTTTCCCGCCACACGGGAATTGAAGCAGAATCAAAGGTCTCGATCGTTGCGTTTTCAGACGCAAGCGAGTCTGCTTACGGCTGTGTGATTTATTTGCACGTCGTTAACGGCGATGAATCGCCTATTGTCACACTCATGTGTTCGAAATCGCGGGTAGCTTCTGCTAAGCCAAAAGTTACTCTCGCACGCCTGGAGCTTAACGGAATTTTGTTAATGTCTCGGCTTCTTAAAGAAGTCTACGATGCTGTATCGGCGAGACACCCAATTGAAAATATTTTCGCTTTCTCGGACTCAGAGGTCGCGCTGTGCTGGTCGGTAGCCTCGCCGCACAGATTCGATACTTATGTTGCCAACCGCATCTCACAGATTCAGGCAAATATTGCACCTGATAATTTGTATCATATCGCGGGCTCTCAGAACCCCGCTGATTGTGTGTCCCGTGGACTCACTCCTTCTCAACTCGTGAAACATGAGTTGTGGTTTAAGGGACCAACTTGGTTGTCATTACCAGTTGAGCTCTGGCCCATTCAAAGGTTCATACCTAACCGGCTACCATTGCCGGAGGAGAAAACTGTTTCTCACGTGACTAGTGCTGTCACTCAAATTGAAAATCCTATTTTGACGCTCGCTTCACGGTGTTCCTCGTGGAACAAGCTTCTTCGAGCTACTGTTTACGTGCTCCGATTTATGAAAAAGCTTCCGCGGAACAACGTTATCACCGCTAGTGACTTGAATGCAGCTGAGATATTTATTGTTTGCAATTTACAAAGTGTACACTTTCCTAATGAAATTAAAAATGTTTCAAAGGGTCAGCTGTGTTCACCAAAAATAAGGAAATTGTTTCCTTTCCTATCGGAAGGAATATTACGCGTTGGAGGGCGCCTATCGAACTCCACGTTAGAATACTCTTCTAAACACCCAATGTTGTTACCTAAAAAGGGGCACGTTGTGGAACTCTTAATTGACTCTTATCATCGCGACAATTTGCACGCCGGGCCGCAATTGTTAGTTGGTATTTTGAAATCCAGATTTTGGATTCTTTCCGCGCGCCGTATTGTACGGCATCGTATCAATAAATGTAACGATTGTTTTCGGTTAAAACCTAAAGCTACTTTGCCACTCATGTCGGACCTACCTAAGTGCCGATTAGAACAGTGTAAAGCCTTCCTACACACGGGTGTGGACTACGCGGGCCCCCTGTATATTACTCCTTATCGCAAACGCGGCGTGCGTAGTGTGAAAGCCTACTTATGTCTGTTCATTTGTCTTGTGACAAAAGCGGTTCATTTAGAACTTGTATCGAATTTGACTTCCACAAATTTTATTGACGCTTTTAAGCGATTTATATCGCGACGTGGTCCGTGTAGCTTTCTTTATAGCGATAACGGGACCAATTTTATCGCTTCAAAATCATACTTTAATGAACTTCACGATTTTTTGTTAACTGAAGATTACTATAAGACTTTCAGTAACGAACTCGCGAAGCACCGCATTACCTGGCGTATGAATGTACCCACTGGAAAACATTTCGGCGGAATTTGGGAATCTAATATAAAGAGCACAAAGTCATTGTTGTTTAAAGTGATTGGAAACCAAATTCTCACCTTCGAGGAGATGTCTACCGTCCTCACTCAAATTGAGGCCGTGCTAAACAGCCGGCCGCTCTATGTCTTGAGCTCGGACCCGTCCGAGCCGCTCGCGCTCACGCCGGCGCACTTCTTGTCCACCGGTCCGCTGGAGTTCCTTCCCGCTACGGATCTATCTCAGGAACGAACTAATCTATTGTCCCGTTTCTCTTTAATGGACTCTCTGGTCCAATCGTATTGGAAACGATTTAGAACAGAGTATTTGCATAATTTGCAACAACGCGAGAAGTGGAATACTTCGTCAAATCCAATAACCATTGGTACTGTAGTGCTGTTAAATGTAGACAACGCTCCGCCCTTACAATGGCCTTTGGGAATTATTACATGTTTGTATCCCGGCAAGGACGGAGTGATTCGCGTCGCGGATGTGAAGACTAAGATGGGCACGTACAAGCGACCAGTTGTACGGCTTTGTCCACTGCCGACTCAGTAGAGTCGCTATTATTTATTTTCTAGTTAGTATTTAAGTTAATTCGCGTCTATTATAGACATTGCAAATTAAGATACTTACACGTTATTAGTTAAGATAACTGTAGTTCATTATTTGCACAAATATTTAGTGCTCCTTCTCTAGCAATAGTTTAAATTTAAACTCTTTTTTTGCATTAGTTTATCCGCTACTTCGCACAATGATCGCACCCGCACCTATAACTGTTATAGGTAGAGCAACTGGCTCTACATTTTTCCTTTGTTTTGAAGGGGTTACTTCAAGGCCGGGGGGATGTTGGATCTCGATTTTTAGTTTTTAATAATTCAAAGATTCTAATAGAAAACGCACTTGTATATACGTCATAAACCCATCTTTTTCCCATCCCTCTCCAACATGCGCACTTTTACTATGGCCGTCCCTGTCAACGGCCACGAATATTTGCGACAAAATCGCATAATCACTCTTCGCTAAGCCTCCCTAATGAATGCATCAAAATTGTGCGAGCTCGCGTGTGTTATTATAAAAACTGATTAATTATAAGCAAGGACAGTGTGGTGTGTGTGCTTTCGCCTCCGTCTTCGGCTGTGCTGTGGCAGACTAGGTCCAGGAGTGTCATTCCGGCCAGAATACCAGATCTACGAGGTAAGTGCGCATGAGCCTTTCACTTTTTCCTTTCATCGGCCTCTTATAATTCCATATTTACGTGTCGTTGATACAAGTGCTTTTTTTCCAAATTTCTTCCCCGCAAAATACAGTCCACTTTCTTCATTTAATATCCAGCCTAGCGCCTTGGGCTGGCTCCAGCTATCAAGGGTCTAACTCCCTCTAAAATAATCCAGAGATGGAGTAAAAGGCGCCACCAGTCATTAAGTTCTTGACAAAAAAAATTACATACTTAAAGGACACATTCAACTAAGTCTTAAATAACCCCTTCTCTAGTGAATGTCAATGGAATGGTACATTTTGATGCAAGTGCGAAAAAAATTGTCATTTTATCACGAGTCCCTAGTTAAGTTGGCGCGAGCGAAAGCGAGCATTAACACTAGGGACGAGTGAAAATGAAAATTTCGCACGTGTATCAAACGACATTTTTTAAAACATTTGCGAAATTAAAAAGAATAAAGAAATAAATGAACAGGACGAAGCTCAAAAAATTTTACGCAATAGTTCGTAAAAAACAACTTTAGGCGCGCTCACTAGCTGTCAAAAAACAAAAAGCGCTCGTTCGGAAATGACAAACTTTTGGCACGTTAAATAAGTATTGAAACGTTTACTTTGTGAGCAAAACTGTATTAGAATTTTTTTTTTAGTTATTCTATTTTCAGAAGCACAAAAATCATGCTTAAGTAAGTATGCTTATAATCTGTGCTTATAATGCACCACAAATTCAAAAGGGTAAAATATTCAGCCATTCAGTTTGATTTCACTGGTCTAGTAACACCACCAATGTAAGGTAAGGCCGGGGTAAGGCCTATGACCAGCGGTGGACTCTTTTGGCAGAAATAATTGATAACGAAATTGGATTGCTAGTTTCCTAAAACTCAAATATGAAATTTCATTTGCACTACGCTACTTTACGTCGTCCCATCACTAAATACAGGTGAGAATAAGATGCACTTATTCCTTCGTCCCCTTGAGTTGAAAGGGCAAGAGTGAAGGCTGGCTGACCGCATCCGTCTGTAAGTGATGTGACGTGACCTGATAGATAACATCGATATTCGATACGGTATAACATTCTGCGTGTTATATTGACTAATACTACTTTGTATGGAAATTTAATATGGTAATTTTTTTATTGATAATAGGTATAAGTCTTATTTAATACAATGCAATCGCGTGTTTAATCGATTCTAAATATATTATGTCTGTAGTGAAAGATTTTACCTGTTTAAAGAAACACGTTTTTCTTAGTGAATATTACAATAAAGCACCTTTTTGTAAAATACACAAATTATTCTCTCTATTAACATCGAATTATTTTTGCAACCTAGTCACAAAATTTCATGAGATGTTGTTGACAAACGCGACCTATCGAGGAGAACAGACATCTGGACATACGACAGCATTTTTTTTGGCCGAAATTGAAACAGAGACATGTCGCCGGTTTCGCTCGTTGGGTCAACAATAAAATTATACCTAGGTCACATGAGATAGTTAATGTCAAACATAGGCGGTCTCGTCACCTCGCAGTTACCAAATGAAACAAATCTCCAAAAAGGTTAAATCTTGCAACATCGTTCGTCACTATTACGTCTCTATCTCGCATTAGATCTTTTAATCGTTGGAAAACATAAAAACAAAGATTTAACTGTTCACTAGTAGTAGTATAATATTTACCAAAACGGAATTCTCAGGTCTTTGAGTCAAGGCTTTAATTATAGGCTTTACTGGCTTTTGCCCGCGACTTCGTATGTACACAAACATTAAGGCCGGCCAGACAGATTCAGAATTTCGATTCGAGATTTAAAACGCATACAAAATATATCTACAACTAAACTAACACACACTTACGTGCAATTCGGAATTTCGAACCGAAAACTATTGCATGTATGTAGTAGGGTCGGGAGGTCCTTTTTCAGTGGTCCCTACACTCCCCAAGGAACCTAGGTAATTACCAAATTTCAGCTTTCAACGAGTTTCTCATTTTTAACATCGGTATGAAAAATTACGAATAATACTTGATCTATCTATGTTCGTATCTTTAAGTTTAAATGACTTAGACTTATTCAGAAGAAAACTCAAGGGGTGCTCAAGTTTTATTTGCTCTGTACTTTGTTGTAGGCTATGGAAACCCAAAAATATTATGAAGCATGTAGTTTGGGAACTCTCCATTTAATATCAATCTGAAATGCCAAATGTACACTTAACGGGCTTGTTAAAATTATCCGATCACTATTATTTTATTCACTTGAAATTTCTTTTTAGTTGTAAGTTCTTTTGTAGCTTTGTTTTCAATATCGTTTGGTGTCATCTTGTCAATAATTTAGCTCGCCTGATGAGCAAAGATGCCAAAGCCCCTTGTTACATAACCTCAACCGCTAATACATATTCAAGAGAAGCTCGTCTGTCTGTAGCACCTTGGAGCAAGAACGATTTAGGTATTTAATCTATCCTATAATTTTTTTTTAAATATAGCACTCTACCTTTATTAACTGAGTGAATGACTTACTGAGTGGCTAACAGACAACGCACAACCGAAACTACTGGCCCTAGGAAGCTGGAATGTAGCATGTGTAGCCTGGGGAGGGTTCTTTTATTATTTTAAATACCATGGGCTTCTTATAGGTTTTCCCGAGACCTATATCTAGGTCAAGAACTAATCCTCCGTAATTTTTTAGGCCCAGTAGTTTCGGAGAGCGAAGGGGGCGGAGCGGTAATTTTGAAACTTAATCGGTCTGGTAGTTTCTGAGAAAATATGCTGTGACAAACGGACGGAAAGACACACGAGTGATCCTATAAGCGTTCCGTTTTTACCTTTTGAGGAATCCTAAAAATAAGATAAAGAGACAAGGTGGAGGCTGCTCTTGGTAAACAAGTTGGTTTTAAAAGTCAGACCATATTTTTAAATACTCGTTTCTAATGTCAGTTGGAACTAAAACTAGGGTTATTAGTTTTTTTTTACAATTGTGGCTTAATAAATTAGGTTGATGAAATATAAATTAGTTGGAGGCATCGAATGCTGACCTGCTATATTCTTAATAGAGATTATCTTATTGAGTGGATAATATAATGATATAATTTTAGAGAATGTAAGATTCTGCATAATTTCATTTTTAATCAAGGGATGAAAGAACTCTTAGGTACATGGATTATTAATTTATATATTTATTTATTAAACAATACAAAACTCTCAGTTTACACGGTTTGGCTGTGGGATCGATCACTCTCTACTTTCTTTACAAACAGGTAAGTACTGAGGTAATAATTACTAAATAAGATTAATCAGGTAATTATGCAGCTTTTAACCAAACGTAACTTTACTAGCCTCCTGCCTGATGTCTGAGGGCAGGTTGTTGAGTATATAGGGTAGGCGTTTCCGTAGACACCTATCGCCTATCGCCTATTAGATAGTATCAAATAGTATTTATTTTTATAAGCCGTGGTGGCCTAGTGGTTTGACCTACCGCCTCTCATGCAGAGGGTCGCGGGTTCAAATCCGGCTCGCACCTCTGAAATTATTTATTTATGCGAAAATCAATTTGAATTTTCCACTGAGCTTTTCGGTGAAGGAAAACATCGTGAGGAAACCTGCACGCATCTGCGAAGTAATTCAAGGATGTGTGTAAAGTCCCCAATCCGCACTGGGCCCGCGTGGGGACTATAACTATAGCCCAACCCTCTCGTGATGAGAGGAGGCCTGCGCCCAGCAGTGGGTCGTAAATAGGCTGTTGTAGTAGTATTTATTTATTCTCTAATTCGTACGTATAGTCCGATAGACCACTATATGTGTTGTAAGAGTCCGCCCGAGTCGTGTTCAGATCGCCAGGGTCGAAAGGTCGCGTCGTCACATGTGTAACCATTTGTCGTGACGTCGACCATATGTGTGGTCACTCCGTTATTGCGGTGAACTAATTTAGGTAAGGGTGAATATCAGATTTCGTTTGAAAATTTCTCATTTCTATGGCGCATTTTTTTTTCAATATTTCGAGTATTTCGTACAACATACCCTGTAAAAGACTTAAATCCAATAAAATATATCTTATTGTGCCAAAAATAGCTCCATTACTTTTTAAGTTTTAGCAGTTTGAAAATTTGATTGCCAAAGAAATTAGAATATGTCCAAAGAAATTAGAAAATATGCCAATAAAATTAGAAAATGAACAATATTTTGTCAAATATATTAGAGAAATGCGCCAAAAAAAATAGGTGGGGTATAAAAGATAACCAGAAAATAAAAACGAAATTTTTGTCAAGTTAGTCTCTAAATTTGAGATCGTATTTTTACCCGTATTAAAAACTTTGTTTCACAAAAATCTACGTAATGTTGGTCTTTTTTATAATACCACAGACTTAACAGTGTTATAAAAATATATTTTCCATCATAGTTACAAACTCTGAATAATATGTATGTATAACATAAAATATTTGCAGCACTTTTTACAAATGTAATACGCGATCAACAAAAAACTCTAGTTTTTTTACAACCACCGTGTAATGTAAGTAATGAAACTAAAAGTATCTTGTAAGGCTCAAGAAAATGTTTGATATTTTTGGTTATCATTTAAACAAAAAGAAGCGAGTAAATATGTACATGCTTATTCTTATTTGCACATTTATGCTACAGATTGACCTAAGATTTTAAATCTAAATTCCTTTAAAAAGTTGTGGGTACCTATAGAAAACATTTTTTCAGTTCTTCTTTCATGGTAACTTTCTCTTGTTTGAATTCTTCATCATTTTTTATAAACCCAAAGGATTGTTTTTAATATCTTATAAAGGTTTCTTTGCTCTTTTTCAACTTTTCATCTTTTGTTTGCCTTTTTTAGTCATTTTCATTTTTGGTTTCTTTACGTAGTAATAGGAAATTTTATTGTTTAGTTTTTGTTTAATTTTAATTGCCGATTTCTTCTTCTTTCGCGCCATTTAAATATGGAATCGGTTCGACTTTGTACAATATAGTTGTATACATTTTTATGTTATTCTGTACGATAGTGTTACTTATTTAAAATGTTGAAACGTATTTTTTTGCATTTTTATATTAAGTATATAAACATAATAAATTGCTATATTTGCTATATTTTATATAAATCTCCGAATATAACAATTATTCTGAACTGAACAGAGACAAACAGTCGTTTTATTGATGGTTGTTTAGCGTAAGTTTTTTTTTACTATTATTGTTAGATTTAATCGTTTAAATGTAATAAAAGCGATATTTGTGATATATCTTTATGAAAATTTAACATAAACTTCTAATTTCTATGGCTAAATCTAATTTCTGTGACACTAAACGCCAAAGAAATCCAAAGAAATTAGCGCCAAAGAAATGAGATTAGATAAATATTTTTTTACATCCGTAAGTATTTAAAGTATAATTTCAAATTAAAACTATAGACGTAGATAATCGCAGCATACATTCACTAAAAAAGTATTAAAAAATTCAAGTAGAATTTGACTGTGAATTTGGTCGCCGAAGAAATTAGGCGCATAGCGGATAAAAATCCGCAAACGGCGATGTATAAAATATTTTTCCGAAACACGTCAAACTATGGTCAGGTTTGTACCAGTCGGATGTTAGATGGCAATTGAAGGAAGCGGGGACGCGAGGTGGGACTAGTCTAGGTAAAATGATAACAAAATGCGAGACTGTTCAAGTACGCCAAAGAAATGAGGTGTTTTTGGGTAGGACAAAATTGATTTTACAATAACTTTTAACCAGACAATTACAAAAAATATTCTAGTTGAGTTTTGTATAATTAAACATTTCGAAATACAGGAAACACTATTGGAGATGTCAAATTCGGAATAAAAAATAAAATTATAATTGTTTTAAAAAAATAACACTGTGGTGGACGCGCCAAAGAGCTTAGATTTTTGAAGTTTAAATATTTTTTTTGATAACTTCTGAATTATTATTCATTGCTTTTATTGATGGCAATGTTGCTTTCCATTAAGATCTTTACCCAAAAAAAAGCCTGACTCTTATAGTTCAATTTTCATGAAGTTAACATGGGTGGACAAGTGCAAAACATGAAATCTGATATTCACCCGTAACTTGGCATCATTTTGTGTGTTTGATCGATTAAAGATAGGTAAGTACATATTTGAAGCCGTGGTGGCCTAGTGGTTCGACCTACCGCCTCTCATGCAGAGGGTCGGGTAGACTTAGAGGTGCGATTCCGGCTCGCACCTCTAAGTTTACTTATGTGCGAAATTCAATTTGAAGTACCCACTGAACTTTTCGGTGAATGAAAACATCGTGGGGAATCCTGCACGCATCTGAGAAGTAAGTAATTCAAAGATGTGTGTGAAGTCCCCAATCCGCAATGAGCCCGCATGGAACTAGCCCAAACCCTCTCGTGATGAGAGGAGGCCAGCAGTGGGACGTAAGTCGGCTGTAGTTGTAGTAGCAGTAGTAAGTACATATTTGCTGAGACTCATCATCATCATATCGGCCGATAGACGGCCACTGCTGGACATAGGCCTCCCCCAAGGCTCACCACTCTAACCCTGTGTCGCTCGCATCCACCAACTTTCCGCTACCATTACCAGGTCATCGCTCTATCTTGGTAGAGGTCTACCGGACTACGCAGACGCCATTTGAAAAGTTTCTGGCCCCATCATCGGTCAGTTCTGCAAGCAGTGTGCCCCACTCACTGCCACTTAAGGCTCACAATTATTCGAGCTAGTTGTAATGTTATTTGCTGAGACTAATGCTAGACTACTGGTCCTTTTTAGAAATGATCTATTATGGACACAAATTGGAAAACTTAATTGGCTTGAATGGGTTTTTGTAAAACAATTGTAGGTTTATTTACTCAAACCTTTTTCATAAGACGTTCGCTTGCGTACACCAGCTTACTTCCTATAACTATGTACATCAATGACACTAGTATTGCTGTAATTTAGTATTTTTTTTAAATAAGTAAAAACTTTAAAATCAAGTTTATTCTTCATTCGTATGCAGCTAGAATAGTCATTGCTACACGCTGAACAATGGACCATCTCATTTCGACAGCATCCTGTGAGTGTACATTCGTTCGTCATGAAACTGTGACCTACAGGTCATGTGAGACGAGACTTTTGTCTTGAGCCTAAACTGTGCATTGAGTACTTGTAATTATCAATTGTTGAAACCGAATGATGGTTGGCCTTTTGGGTAAGTATATGATTTTGCAAAAGCTTACGATGCGTAACTAGAATAAATAAAAAAAAACCGCATTCAATCTCCGATAGACTGCGATGTCAATGTCAAGTTCACTATAATATGATTATCATTTCTTTGGGTCGGTTCACTTGACACCGACTTCGCAGTCTGTCGGAGTTTGAAGGCGGTTTTTATTTTTATATATATTTTTTTTTTCGGAGACAGTTTCCAAACATTACTATAGAAATACATAAGTAACTTTGAAGTCTTCGAAATTGACACGAAAATCACCTACGTGCTAGCAAATTTTGAGGAGTTCCCTCATTTTCGAACAAAAAAGAATCATCGAAATCGGTTTACATTTACTATTTATTTTTGGTGAACATACATAAAAATAAAATAAAAGAAAAGATTCCGATGAATTGAGAACCTCCTCCTTTTTGAAGTCGGTTAAAAATAAGCGGTACTTTGGAAAGAAAAAACACAGAATGATAAGTTTCTAACAATCATCTTACTTCCATACAAAATTCCATGTTAATCCATGTCCGTATTATGTAATAGTATAGATGCGAAAGGGATTCACAATCAGCCGGAGAAAAATGGCCCCGTCAAAACGGGTGCCCGAACAGCTCGGGCACCCGTTTGGCCTCCGTTATACAGAGGCGTTATTGGCATATTGGAACGTATTTTCTAATGTGAGTTTGCTACATATATTTTGACATATTCTGTTAGGCACTGTTCGTCCATATGTTATTACTTATTATAGGTCAATGTGCGAAAGTAACTCTTTCTGTCTGTCAGTTACCTCTTCACGCTTCAACTGATGGACCGATTTGGATGAAATTTGGTGTGGAGATAGTTTGAGTCCCGGAAAAGCATACTTATAGGCTACTTTTTTATTTCGGAAAATGCATAATTCCCGCGGGATCACGATAACCGTATTCCACCGAAGCTAGATATAGTATAGGTAAGTATAGACATATTGTACCTATATAATAATATTTAAAAGTTTTTCATTTAAAAGTTAAACTTCACATCAATCAGCCCGGCCGTGACCTGGTGATAGGTACAAATGTGAGGATAATCAACAAGTTTGGCATTTATTTATGGTTCCCACAAACTCATTGTTAGGACGAACATTTGAAAAAGACTTAACAATATTTTCATGAGAATAGGAAGCGTTTAATGTCAGTATAATAATGAATTCAATTTGTCAATTCATAAGTATAATGTCTACTCGGGACGGATACGCTTTGTTTAGTACTGTTGCGTGTAAAAGTATAATTGACAATATCATAATATGACAATGATTTCAGTCCTAAATATAAGAACTATTAAATATTTCGTGATAAGTCTCTCGAATTTCAAACCTATTGTATCTTAAATTCTGTTTTTTTTTTTTAAATCAAAATCATTATGGTTCGATCAAATGATAATTATGCAAAAGCTAACTCTAAAATGTTAAATTGTGAAACCGAGTAGGTAATATGTTTTCGTACCTAAATTTGTTTACCTATACATTTACATGCACCCATTACCTACTATTAATTACAATAACTGTTAATTTTTTGGTGATCCGTTGAAATTAAGGTGCGTCGTAAGGTGAAAATCCCAATTTGGGCCGTTTAAAGATATAAAACTAAAAGTTAGGCCGAAATATAGGTCTCGAAAAAATTCATTTGAGAATTGATATGTGCTCTTTGATAAGTTCTAATTGATAAGTTGCGGTGGGTACGTGTACAAGCATCGTCCGCGCACGTACCCACCTCAACTTTTATGACGGAAATGGTAGTTATTTACGGTTTTTGACCAAAGAAATGATTATTTTACAATATCCACAGCTTAGATTATGAAAAACTGAATAAAGTTTAATTTTCTGGACAGCCCGTGTAAAATCATGGTCTAGATAAATAAATAAATATCTTGGGACATTTCACACATATTGACCTAGCCCCAAACTAAGCAAAGCTTGTACTATGAATGCTAGACAACGATATAAATACTTATATAGAGAAATACATTCATATATAAATACTAACATCCATGACTCGAATACAAACATTCATGTTCATCACACAAAGTTTGCCCCGAGCGGGACTCGAACCCGCGACCATCGGAACAGAAGGCAGGGTCACTACCAACTGGACCAATCCGGCCGTCAAGATATTGATCAGTAGCGATTTAAAAGGTTGAAAATGCCTTACTTGATGTATTTTTTTTGCAAGGACGGCCTGAATGTGTCGCAATTTCCGCCGCTCAAGATTAAAGAGGGCATCAATTCTTCATATATATATTTTCGAGACCTATATCTTGGGCCAATTTTTAGTTCTAGGCCTTTAAACGCGACTAAAATGTGGTATTTCACCTTACCACGCGCTTTAAGCGCCATTGACATGTAATTTTGACAACAAAGTTCTGTCATAAAATAAACATCTGCAATAGACGAATATTCGATACAATGTGGGTAGATAACTCATATTCTTGATCAGGCAAGCATGCGCACCCACTCAGCACTATGATATCCCACTGTTGAGTACAGGTCTCCTCTCATAGCGATGTTCTGCGATAGTATCTACCTAGTCTCCGCGCTGGCACAGTGCGGACTGCGGACTTCATACGTCTTTCAATTGTTTCTCAGGCACTCAGCCACGTGCAAATTTCACTGAAAAGCTCACGGAGAAAACTGCGAGCCAAGTATAAACATTCTGGCCTGCATAACTTTTCAATTAATATCACTGCGTTATTCGATTATTGTAGTCCACGGAGATGCCACAAGTCCAGGCTTGAAAAATAAAATTCGCCAAGAACCATCAAAATCTCAAAATATACCCAATGGTATAATCCCAGTGCGATCACGCGTCATCCGCAGATAATTTTGAAAGTTTGACAACGAATACGAATAGGTATAGCACCTAAGCGAAATCCATGTCTAGGTCCTAGGCCACGATTCCGAACTATACCTAAACCCCTAATATCATCTTGTGAATAGCCATCAATATTTCAAAGTTATCATTACCACCGCCCTCTAGATCGTGTTCGATACGATAAACACAGATTACACAGATTTTAGAAACATTACAGCGTGCTTAGACGACCTTGATTGCATAGCCAACGTCTTTTGTTCAGGACCTAAATGTCGGTAGGTAAATATTAGGTTGTTGATGATTAACACGTCATGCTATGTGAAACTTAAAAATAGAACATTCTGCACAAGTACATAGAAAGTTAAGTTAAGTTATTGAATTAAGAGGGTTTACTCCGAAAGTTGGCAACGTCGCAAATGGCTGTCAAATATTTCGCTGTTTTCATTAATTTCTGAATATTACTGAATGAAAGCATGAATTGTCGTTTGCAAAAATTATCATAAGAACACGAAATTTTCAAGATTATGGAAGTACTATGTTTGGAAAACTTTCCATCGCATTTTCCATGCATTTTAATGTAGGTAATCTCATCATTTGAATGCCTAACCAATAAATATATAACGGGACGCGTCATTCAACCATATAATGATAACTTCTTTTTTTAATTCAGTAATATTGAGAAATTAATAAAAACAGTGAAACATTTGACAGCTATATGTGACGTTGCCAATTATCGGGATAAACCCTCTTAATTTTCTCTTACCTTATTCTGCTCCCTCGCTCAGTAAGTGCTCGCCGAGCGCCTGGAGGAGAACGAGTATCTTCGCTTAGCGATAGTAGGATCAACTTTGTTCAATAAGTATTCAAAATTGAAGAAAGAGATGCGTACATAATTTTCAAATTCACCAGCTAAGCAAATATTAAAGAAGGGACAAGAATACGCAAAGCTCGACTTAGATGGCGCTGCAAACGCTTGACCAGAACCAAAACCCAAACACTGCAGCTGACAAATTTTTAAGTACATTTTTTTTAAATGGTTAAATATTGACCGCAATTTTAATTTTGGTTCAGTTATTTGTAATGAAAATGAAGACATCCCAATGCAAATTTATACCTGCCTCAGATACATACCAAGTCTTTCGGAAACACGCGTCATCCGTTCTCATTGCATCCTGGAACTGCATAGGACGGCATTTTTTTATAATTTAAGTAAAACCAATAACAACAAATATTTCTCTATACATATAATTGACAGATGGTTTGAGTCAAGCAATTGTAGCGCTCCTAGTGGCCAAATTACGCAGATTTCTTGTCTATTGAGGATAAAATTAGGGATCCGTTTTAAATAAGTATGCCTGGATTTCGATAGTATGATAATTTTTATTTAAATAGGTACCTATGTAGACTACTTCTTAATATATGAAGAACAAATTAATCTACTTTGGTTGTTCCAAGTAGGTATTACTTTCCTTTCTAATGAAAAAGAGTAAAGTCACAGATATTTGAAAAAAAAATTGCCAAAGCGCCAGGTCGAAGCTACTAATTTCGTACAGTTGAGTCCATGTGTGTAAAATACTGGCCTTTTATCACAACTGATTGAGATACATTAAAAGTGTGTACACATTGGCGGACTCGACGGTAATGATTAGCCTCAATAAACTATCGGATTGAGCACAGGGTACAGCGGTGGGAAGACACCAAGGAGGTGGAACTCTTCCTCGAATTGCTCCAGCGTGCAGCAGTACGTGTAGCCGCGCGCGTACAAGCCCCACTGGTCCCTGTACATTGAAACAATTATGTAAGTGGCCATAAATTGTAAATTTTAAAACACTTGACATGTCATCTGAAAAGTATTGACAATAGGGTATTGCTGAACTGATTTTCTTCAAACATAGTTAAGAGGGTTTATCCCGATAGTTGGCAACGTCGCATATAGCTGTCAAATGTTTCACTGTTTTTATTAATTTCTCAATATTACTAAATTAAAATAGACCTTCTCATTCTATGGTTGAATGACGCGACTCGTTTTATAATTGCTGGTTAGGCATTCAAATTATAAGATTACATTAAAATACAAGGAAAATGCGATGGAAACTTTTCAAAAGATAGTACTTCCATAATCCTAAAAATTTCGTGTTCCTATGATAATTGTTGCAATCCATACTTAATGTTTTATTCAACCATAGAGCGATAATTCATGATTTCATTCAGTAATATTCAGAAATTAATGAAAACAGCGTAATATTTGACAGCTATTTGTGAAGTTGCCAAACTTCGGAGTAAACCCTCTTAAGAACACTCGATTAAGTGATACCAAACAATGACAACAAACAAACGAAATCGGTTCATCTGTAATGTTGCAGAGCTACGAGTCTACACACAGATGCACTTATATGCGTAGGATAGGTATACTTACATACACATAAGTAAATAGAGGCCGTGGCGATGGAGATAAAGTAAATGTATAATTTACTAACTTCTGCCCGCGACTTCGCCCGCGTGGAATTTCGGTTATCGCGTTTCCGCGGGAACTATGAGTTTTTCCAAGATAAAAAGTAGCCTATGTCCTTTCCCGGGTCCCCAACTATCTCCATGCCAAATTTCATCTCAATCGATCCAGCGGTTGAAGCGTGAAGAGGTAACAGACAGACAGACAGAGTTACTTTCGCATTTATAATATTAGTATAGATATCGCCAACCTGACTAGCAGCCCCCCCCCCCCCCCCCTTCTTTGTGAGATGCGGTAGGAGAGCGAAACCACTAAAGCTACAATGGTTATATTAACGTATCTTGATTTACGTTACCTTCTTTCCTACTTAATCCAAACCCATCGTCATTTTTAGTTACGAACCTCAAGAGGTAAAAACGGAACTCTTATAGGATCACTCGTGTGTCTGTCCGTCCGTCTGTCACAGTCGATTTTCTCCGAAACTACTGGACCGATTAAATTGAAATTTGGTACGTATATGTAAGTTTGTTACTTAAATACGGACGTGTAACGAAAATAAATGAATTTTTCACCTCACTCGCTAGAAAGTGGTCGTTTTGCAGCTTGATATCCGAGCGCAAAAGTTGTTTTTATCCGCTAGCGTGGAAAGTGTTTTTGAAATTCGAACGACGCATGACGCCACTGGCACAATCAAAAAACAACGATACGTTCTTTTTTTTTTTTTTTTTTGTGAGGTTTCAACTTGCGATCGGTCTCAAGGACCATGAGCAGTTTTTTTGAAGGATCTTTTGGCGATGTTAGGCGTTCCCTTCCAGCGATGGGTTGCCTATATGTTCAATTTTATAGAATTATGTTGTCCCATATGTGCTTCCTTTTTAGTCGTCTTTCTTGAAGTGGTTTGCTTAGGTTTGAAGCTAGTTGGTTATGGTGTTTATCAATCCTTTGTCTGTACAGCTTTATGTAACGATCAACTTCCTCCTTTACAGTTGGAATTTGCAAGTATTGGTGGACTTCTGACATCTTGGTGAACCATGGTGCTCCAGAAATCTCTTTAAGTACGCTATTCTGAAATCTCTGTAAGATCTCAATGTTAGAATGTTTTGCGGAACCCCACAGTTGTATTCCGTAGGTCCATACTGGTTTCAGAGCAGTTTTGTAAACAAGGAGTTTGTTGTTTACTGATAGTCTAGACTGTCGACCAAGCAACCATTGCAGCGATCTGTACTTATAGTTCAGTTCATCTCGCTTTTTTTTGATGTGAGTTTTCCATGTTTGTTTCTTATCTAGGTGGAATCCTAAGTATTTGACAACATCACTCTTTGGTAGCACGTCATTTCCAAGCTTTACTGGTGCACAGTCTTTATGCCTCAATGTGTAGGTGATATGATGTGATTTGGTTGCACAAACTTTGATCTTCCAGTCATTCATCCATTGATGTAATTTGTCCAAATGCTCTTGAAGGGCTCGACAAGCGTCGGCGGGATTTGCGCAACTGGTAAGAGCAGCTGTATCATCAGCGAACGTAGCAGTCAGCACATTTTTTGTTTCGGGTACATCTGCGGTATAAATAACGTAAAGAGCTGGCCCCAAAACCGAGCCTTGTGGTACGCCGGCTTTGATGTCATAAAAGTTTGATACAGCATCATTCACTTTCACGTAGAATATTCGGTCTTCCAAATAAGATTTGAGTAGAACATAAAAGTTATATGGAAGTAACTTCTTTATTTTATAAAGCAATCCATTGTGCCACACCTTGTCAAATGCCTGCTGTACGTCTAAAAATACAGCAGAGCAATACTCTTTGCTTTCCAGACTTTGCCTTATCTTATCACTTACACGATGCACTTGTTCAATCGTGGAGTGATTTGGGCGAAAGCCGAACTGGTGATCTGGTATCAGATGATTTTCAGTTATCACGTGATTCAAGCGCGTGGAAATAATTCTCTCAAATAACTTTGATATGACTGGTAATAGGCTTATAGGTCGGTATGAGGCTGTGAGATGTGGAGGTTTCCCAGGTTTTGGTATCATGGTTATTTGTGATACCTTCCATATCTTTGGATAGTAGCCAGTTCTAAGGATACCATTGAAAAGCAAAGTCATGTAGACTATTGCTTTATTTGGTAACTGTTTTAGGACTTCTGATGTAATAAGGTCAAACCCAGGTGCCTTTTTGAGTTCAAGATCTTTGATGATTTTCTTTATTTCCGATGGTGTGCAGCATTGTATTGGAGGGCTAAGTTGAAAATCTGATTCCAAGAGAGTATTCACTTCATGGTTGATGCTTGAGTTTCCCAGATCGTTGTTTGGGGTAAACACTGTGCTTAGGAAGCTTCCAAATGCTTCTGTTTTCTGTTGGTCTGTTTGTGCCCATTCACCAGAATTCAGTCTAAGGGGATGTTGTGCAACTTGTGGTTTATTCTGTGACTTAATCATTTTCCACAGCGAATAGTCATTACGTCCAGATGCAGTAAGATTTTCTAGTTTTGACTGCAGAGTTTCATTTTCTACTTCCTTCAAGAGTGATTTTAGGGATGCAGCAGCCAAATTGTAATCTCTTTTATCAAGTGGATGGCGACTGTTGTGCCACACTCGTCTTAAACGCCTTTTTTCTAGAACTAGTTTTTTAACTGCAAGGGGTACGTCGTTGGTATCAGACCCTTTGGCTTCACGTACACTGGAAGTACTAGACCATGCCGATTTTTGAATTTCCTTAGTGATGAATATAGCAGCTGATTCTATGTCCTCCTCGGTTTTAAGCGGTATCTTAAGGTCTAACGCGTGTTCTAAATTCATTTTAAATGTCTCCCAATTGGTTTTTGCATTGTACAAGTAAAGTATTTTGCTTTTCTGTATCACTGTATCGCTTATTGTCGCTATAATAGGTGTATGATCGGAGCAGGTGTCAAGACAGCTTTCCACTTTTACATAGTATGACTGTATACCTCTGTATATAAATAAGTCCAGGAGATCAGGGAGTTTATTGGGATCTGATGGCCAGTAAGTAGGTTGACATGTGGTGAGAACTTTTAGCTTGTTTTTATCTACAGTCTTCTTAAGCTCTCTTCCTCTTGTGACAGTCAATCGTGATCCCCAAGATGCATTCTTAGCATTCCAATCTCCGCCTGCCAAGAATCGGAACGATACGTTCTGAAACGCAATTCGTCGTGAGAGTTTTATTAAAATAAAGGTTCAATTTACTTGATATCATCATTATTAAAATTATATTAATAATACACCGTTTCAGATGTATTTCATTATTTCACTATGTTTTATCACAAAAATACTTAAATATGTGTATATTTTAACTGTATTCAATGAATAATTGAATCTTGAAGTACGAGTAAGAGTGATTTGGAACGCAACCTCTGGAAAAAAAAACATTAAAAAATAAATAAATAAAAAGTTTTAGATTGCTGGTTTTGTAATTTAGAATACCTATACGAAGTAATAAAGAAAATATGAGCGATTCTAGCGATGACGATACGAATTTAACTCCTCCAGAGTTAGCACAAACTGTACGTGACGCCGAACTAAGTCTTCTTCCCGAAAAATCGCGCGTGAGGTGAAAAATTTTGTGTTGCGCTCAGCAGCAAAGTCGTTTGCGGTCTCGTGCCTTGAAACCCTCGTTACACTCAGGATTCTATATTTGCCCTAGATAAACCCTAGAATCCTTCGTTCACTCGGGTCTCAATCACGCACTCACAGCAAACAACAACTTTGCAGCCTTGCATAACAAATAACTATTATACATAAACCCTCTTTTTGGGGGCAAAATTTGAAAAAATATTAATGAAGTTTTTCAAACTATATCGTGTGACATATCAAATGAAAGTACTTCTTATGGGGATCTCAAATATATTTTTTTTGTTTATTTTTGGTCTATACTTTTCGAGTTATATTTAAGAAAATAGGCGAAAAATTACCATTCCCCCCACCCCTTATCTCCGAAACTACTGGACCTAAAATTTTGAAAAAAATACGGAGGATAGTTATTGACCTATAGATTACAGGAAAATTATTAAAAGAGCTTATCCTGTGAAACGGTTTGAAAATGACGGCATTGAAATTAATCACGGGACGGAATCCTCTCCACGCGAGTTTAACTCGCTTCTTGGCCGGTTTTTTTTTACTGAGTGACTGACCGGCTGAGTGACTAACAAACAATGCATAGCTGAAACTATTGGTCGTACAAAGATGAGCATAGGTTCTTTGGGTAGTGTGTAGGTGGGATCTAAGAGAGGATTTCCCGAAATTCCTTAGCGGAACGATAAAAAACGGGATCTACTCTCGATATACCGCGGAAGACAGCTATAGTTCAATAGATAAGTTCTTTGAAATCACTTGAAAATCTTACTAATCTAACTAATATAATAAAGCTGAAAGTTTGTGTGTTTGGATGCCTTGATGTTTGGATGCTTGGATGTTAGTTGCTCAATCACGCAAAAACGGCTCAACCAATTTACATGAAATTTGGCATACTGATAGATTGTAATCTGGAATAAGCTATGGGCTACCTATTATCCCGGAAACCCCGGAAACTCATTAGAGGGACCCCAGAGGAGCACTTTGGATAGAACCCGGGAATCACACAAATCCCGTAATCCTGAGAATCCCGGAAATTCCTTAATCCCGGTAAAGGTTTTAAAAGTATCCCGGAAAACGGGGTTTGGAAATGTAGTGTTAAATTCCCTGCAGACGAAGTGGCGGGTAAAATTTCGTGATATATTTAGTACCCATTCCGCATCCAATCAAGTTCGTTACAGATGTCCTTGCATCTTGTGCGGCGCTGCATGTCTTCCCGGCGCATGTCTGGCATGTTCACCTGCACGATGGCGAGCGAGGCACCCGACTCTGGGTCCTGCACCACCTGGAACAGCGACACGGTAACTCGACATCATCATCATCATCATCATCAACATCAACAACATTTTGAGACTGTCGACATCTCTGAATTTTATATTTATTAGACACTGGAGGCCCCATCCCTATTATGATTATTATTGTATTTTTTTCTGGACCCTTGGAGACTATAAGTAAATCTCTGAAAAAGTAAATTTTGTAAGAATGTGTTATGAAACTGTAATTGAAATTTTGAAAGAAGCTTTCTGCTGACTTTGTTTGGCTTCTTGTTCTCAGTAAAGCGCTGGTAGATTCAT
The DNA here is from genome assembly GCA_963971205.1 of Aethes cnicana. Taxonomy (NCBI): domain Eukaryota; kingdom Metazoa; phylum Arthropoda; class Insecta; order Lepidoptera; family Tortricidae; genus Aethes; species Aethes cnicana. Next base: position 3,250,396 of record OZ020289.1, on the reverse strand, counting down.
TTTATTTTCCGACGTGTAGAAGTGCTCTAAAGTGACCAATTTGCTGAATAAATCATTGAATTGAATTTAATTTGCTGGGAGGCTCTGAGCGTGGGCACAGGGGCGCACATTGGACAGCGGTTTAAGAGGGTTTATCCCGAAAGTTGGCAACGTCGCATATAGCTGTCAAATGTTTCGCTGATTTTATTAATATCTCAATATTACTGGATTAAAAAAGAAGTTATCATTCTATGGTTGAATGACGCGTCTCGTTTTATATTTGTTGGTTAGGCATTCAAATGATAAGATTACATTAAAATGCATGGAAAATGCGATGGAAAGTTTTCAAAAGATATTACTAAAAATTACCATAAAATACTAAAAATTTCGTGTTCCTATGATAATGTTTGCAATCCATACTTAATGTTTTATTCAACCATAGAGCGATAATTCATGTTTTCATTCAGTAATATTCAGAAATTAATGAAAACAGCGAAATATTTGACAGCTATTTGCGACGTTGCCAACTTTCGGAGTAAACCCTCTTAAGAAAAAGAATACCCTTCACAACCTTAGTAAGAAGTGAACTGCCCAATATAGTATGAAGCTGGGTTCGTCAAGTCTAAATGCTGGGCACAGGATTGGCCGTGCTACGAGGTGATCTGAGGCTATAAGAAGTAATCATGACGTCATCCACCAGGGTGGATTGGGGACGTCACAGACATATTTGAAATTGCTTCGTATATGCATGCAGAAAAATGTTTTTGTTTTATTACAATATAAAATGGTATTTTACACGTCACAATTTTAATTAGGTACTAGCTTTTCCCCGCAACTTCGTATGCGCAGAAATATTAAAATGAAAATTTCAATTTTTTCCCGTTCCCGTGGGAATTCCGGGAAATCCTTTCTTAGCGGATGCCTACCTACGTCATAACATCTACCTGCATGCCAAATTTCAGCCCAATCCGTCCAGTGGTTTGGACTGTGCGTTGATAGATCACTATGTCAGTCAGTCACCTTTGAGTTTTATATATTTAGATACATTATATATCATAGGTATAGCACGACACAACTTAGAAGGCGCGTGGGCGTGGGCGAAGCACTTATGTCGTTGACGCAGAGTCTATTATTACTTAATACACGCGCCTTCTAAGTTGTGCAAACCTGTACTGACTATTGTACATTATACTTAAGTCACTAAATAATAAAACTATCTCTTGTTTTCTAAGAAATCTTTTACAGAGTATTATAACTTTTTTTATTTTAACTTTACTCTATATCTCTATATGGTGAGTTGGTGACACTATGGAGTGTGAGACAGCCAGCGAAATGACTATCATTTCGCTTTAGTTCTCAGGGTAGGCAACACATGTGCAAGCAAAGCACTCAGAGATCACTTACCATCATATGACCTGAAAGCTCGTTTTCTTACTCTGTGGTATAAAAAAATACGTTGCAAACAAACGAACGATGAACTGGCCAGAAGCTGCTGATAATCGAAGTCAGTGTAAATAAAGGAAGGCTTTTGATCAGCAGTGGGACCAGAGGCTCCTAAAAATAGTCATCATGCTCCCGACCGTTTTCGGTCACGGCGACTGGTTTACTGAAGCTAAGAGCGACGCTCATGAGCCCTCTTATGGCTCACGCCACAGAATATTCAATAGTACTACATACATAATGGCCACGGAATCACACACCTGAATCTAGTCGGTGCGCAATTCGCGCCCAATTCGCCCTTACCGTCATTTGTTTCATCCGGAGATGGAGAGTGGATCACTGGCCCACGTACGTAGTTGGTACACACAAATTTCTTTCAGACATCCTTGCACGCACACAGTCGTCGCACGCAAACATTGACACTTCATTCGAATTGTGCTCGAAATCGTGCTTTTATGGGCCGTGTCCGCCCTGTGCCCACGTATCCAATCTTAGCGGAAAAAGTAATAATGTTGTCAACAGCTGACCTTCCAAAAGTACTCCGGTACTTCGACTCTTGTATCGAGAGTGATGACAATGTCTTTGTCATGCATTCGCAGCGTGTTGGCGGTGCCGGTCCACACCTGCAGCGGACGCGAGTTCGCCAAGTACCTTATACGCTTTTCCACCTCCAGCCAATTCTGAAAGAGCTCAAGTAGTCAAAAATACCATACATTTGAGGAATAGTCACACGCATATTAAACGCATTAAAAACGGGACTTAATCTCGTAAAAAAACTATATATAACGTATTTATATTTTTACCTCGACGTCCTTACCTGACGATTTTACCTGTCTTCTCGTGACCACGGCCGCTCCGTCGCGGTCGAAACGTCATGGTAAAATATAAATAGTTAGTTATAATAGTTTACGCGATTAAGTTCCGTTTTTAGTGTGTTTAATATGAATGTGTATCGCGAAAGTTTGAGACAATGGATAGTCACACGCACAAATCTTCGAGTACAGTCGGCTGCAAAAGTGCATGGACACCAAGTCGATATTTCTCTGAACGAAGCGGTTCGGCGTCGATGGCGTGCTACGTGCTACTAGCTACGTGAATTTCACAAAGTCAACTGACAGCGCCGTAAGATGGCGTTGTTATTTAAAAGCAACATAATTAAAACGTATCTGAACCTATATTTCAGCCATTCGTAACATGAGTCGATAGCTTAGTTAATTAGCGCCTTGGTATAACGAAATGATAGACCGAGGATCGATTCTGGACAAGTGACAAGATATTTTTAGTTTTTTTTTTAATACCTACTTTTTTTTCTGAATTTTTCATAAGTGGATTAAATTAATAATTGTTATGTTATAATTATCTATAACTAGAAATAAAACAATATTCTTGGTTTAAACAAAATAAACTTTATTAATATTTTTAAATTCTGTTATACGTATCAGCCTGTACGAGACTAGTATGGCTCTCAAACAGCTTAAGAACGGCAAAGCCCCCGGTGATGACGGAATTACAGTTGAACTCCTGAAGGCGGGTGGTAAACCAGTTCTTAAGGCCCTTCAGACGCTGTTTAATTCCGTCATCCATGAAGGGAGAACGCCGCGAGCATGGAACAGAAGTGTGGTGGTGCTCTTCTTCAAAAAAGGTGATAACACCTTGCTGAAGAATTATAGACCCATCTCACTTCTGAGTCATGTCTACAAGCTGTTTTCGAGAGTCATTACGAACCGTCTCGCGCGCAGGTTTGACGAATTCCAGCCTCCCGAACAAGCCGGTTTCCGAAAGGGCTATAGTACCGTAGACCACATTCATGCGTTGCGGCAGGTTATACAGAAGACCGAAGAGTATAGCCTCCCTCTTTGCCTTGCATTTGTGGATTACGAGAAAGCCTTCGATTCGATCGAGACTTGGGCTGTGCTGCAGTCTCTCCAGAGGTGCCAAGTTGACTACCGGTGCATCGAAGTGTTGAAGTGTTTGTACGAAAACGCCACCATGTCCGTCCGACTTCAGGACCAGACCACTACGCCTATTCTACTGCAGCGGGGAGTCAGACAAGGAGACGTGATCTCTCCGAAGCTGTTCACCGCTGCATTGGAGGATGCTTTTAAGGTGCTGGACTGGAAAGGTCGAGGCATCAATGTTAATGGCGAGTACATCTCTTACCTTCGGTTTGCCGACGATATTGTAGTCATGGCTGAGACCATGGAAGACCTCAGTATTATGCTCGCTGACCTCAGCAGAGTTTCCGATCGAGTTGGTCTTAAAATGAACATGGAAAAGACGAAAATCATGTCTAATGTCCATGTTGTACCAACTCCCGTAATAATCGGAGGCTCTGCGCTCGAAGTTGTTGACCATTATGTATACCTGGGACAAACAGTCCAGTTGGGTAGGTCCAACTTCGAGAAAGAGGTCAATCGTCGAATCCGACTCGGCTGGGCAGCGTTCGGGAAGCTTCGCAGTGTCTTTTCATCCAAATTACCGCAGTGTCTCAAGTCGAAAGTCTTCGACCAGTGTGTGTTGCCAGTGATGACTTATGGTTCCGAGACGTGGGCGCTTACGATGGGCCTCATAAGAAGGCTCAAAATCACTCAGAGGGCTATGCTCGGGGTTTCTCTGCGTGATAGAATCAGAAATGAGGATATCCGTAGTAGAACTGGGGTCACCGACATAGCCCGAAGAATTGCGAGCCTTAAGTGGCAGTGGGCGGGGCACATTGCTCGCAGGACTGATGGCCGATGGGGCCGGAAAGTTCTCGAGTGGCGCCCGCGAACCGGGAGACGAGCTGTCGGTAGGCCTCCAACAAGATGGAGCGACGACCTCGTGAAGGTCGCGGGAAACCGGTGGAAGCAAGTAGCACAGAACCGGTCTGAGTGGCGAGCCTTGGGGGAGGCCTATGTCCAGCAGTGGACGTCTTTTGGCTGAAATGATTATACGTAAATTAAATAAACATAATAAAAGTATATATTATTTCCCAAAAAATGCCAAACCAATAATCAATACCCATTACCAATACAACCAAGTAATTATGTTTTGAACAAAATAACTCTTTCCTCATTTATACTTATACTTTATACGCAATTTGTGATATTTAGGCCGATCCGTTACTCAGCTGTTCGCTACATTCCATATTTAAGATACTTTTCATAAAAATACCAACTTGTAAATGTTAAAAGTACTATTTTTGGTTATATCATTATTTCGCATTTAAGTTTTCGTTTCACATTTAATGACACTTCGCTGATCGCTCGATACAATTATTTTAATGCTAAAATAAATTATTCTTGATTATTAAACCGTGTTAAACTAAAAATAGCAGACCATAAACCATTATAAATAAATTGATAAGTGGCAGGGGGCGGGGCACATGGCTCGCAGAACTGACGGCCGATGAAGACGAGCTGTCAGTAGGCCTGGAGGCCAAGCTGGAGAAAAGACCTGGTGAAGGTCGCGGGAAGTCGGTGGATGCGAGCGGCACAAGACCGGTCGGAGTGGCGAGTCTTAGGGGAGGCCTATGTTCAGCGGTGGACGTCTATCGGCTGATATGGTGAAATAAATTGATATGTTTTAAGACGGTATTTTTTATCCAAATTAAAACTTAAAATCTACGCATAAGCGCTTTCAATTGTTTCTCGCTGTAGGAACGGCCTGTTTTATAAACAATATTTTATTGAGGATATAGCTTAAGTATTCATTTCCGAACTCGGAAAGAGGATTGAAGCTTCTCCACAATAAAAAAATATCATTTACTAGCTTTTGCCCGCGACTTCGTCTGCGTGTCTGCGTTTTTTTCAGACTTAAATGTCATTTATCGTTATATTTTGGACAATTCACGCAATATCTTTATAAATTATAGCCTATGTGTTATTCTGATCTATAAGCTACATTACTGTAAAGTTTCATTAAAATCCGTTTAGTAGTTTTTGCGTGAAAGAGGAACAAACATCCATCCATACATCCATCCAAACAAACTTTCGCCTTTATAATATTAGTAAGAAGTAAGAAGTAAGATTATAGTCTGTTAGATAATTCGTGATTTCGGATTGGGAAGGTTTTGTTTTACATTTTTGTTAAGACCTTTATTTTTTTTAATCAAGAATAAATTGTTCTGTTACTTTAATGAAATTGTTTGCTGTGTTTTCTTGTGAGGAAGCATTTTCAGGCTATTCATTATAACACTATCCAATAATAATACAATATCACACATATTGGATATTTTATTCTTCACTATAGTTACTTACAACAACGACGGACCTTTGTCAGACATAGATGAATATCACATTTAATCTATAACACCCTGTTATTAGATATTTTATCTATTCATCAAACTGTTGAATATGATTATTTTAAAGTAAAACAATACTTACAATATTTGCAGTGATCACGTGCTTGTCGTATCTTTGTTTATTTTTTCTCTCGAATTATCTAACATGCTATAGTCACTACTAACTTACTCAGGTATTTATACTTAAACTTAGCACTTAAAACTTGAGTTTTACAGGTCTCATCACTTGTCAATAACTTTCAATAAACTAAACGTGGTATTCCAAGACCCCTCTCGTGATGAGGGGAGGCTTGTGCCCAGCAGTGGGCCGTAAAATAGACTGTTGTGGTGGTGGTGGTATTCCAAGGCAAGGCGCTGGCCTTTGATCGCGGCCGCGGCGATTGAAGTACGCGACCGTAGCGTGCATGGTCTGCTCCAGCACATCTACCATAGGGCGTACCCACCTTCTCTCAGGGGGTCAAGCGTATATTCAGCTTCAGATCCAGGGGGGTGGATCGATTTTGTTGGGGCATTTTGTATTAGATCAGGGGGCAGCTGCCTCCCCAGCCTCGACACGATCCTGCAAACCCTCATTACGAAGAGAACAACCGTTTCCCTCTGCAACAATTTTCAGAAATATTATGATAATTTATGATTAAGGAATAATTATTAGTAGGTGATAGCACTTATGGAAAGCTTTGAATTAAAAAAAATACTTACGTTATACCGGTTCGACTACCAATTACTGTATTTTTTTTGCATTGCAAAAGCTTGCTTCTTGCTTTGTTAGGTCGCGAATCGCGATCTTGTAACAAAGTCAATATTTCAACGAGAACTCATTATTAATGAAGTAATCCAACAATAATAAAAGAAAAACAACAGAAATAGGAACAGACAACGAGCTGACGTAATAACGACCAGTGAAGATTGCTTCTATTAAAACAAAAAAATATTAGGGTGTTTTCAAATGTTCAGTCTACCCTTTATTTTTTATGCGTATAATATCTGGACATAAAATTAAATTGACGATAGTAGTAATGAATTTCAGTGCCTCAGCAACATGTTTCGACGGTCGAGTGGCTTAGAACAGCTATGAAAAGACTACATCACCGAATGGCTCGGGTTCAAATCACTCGAGTGTAATTATTGTCCTGAGAAGATTTTTGTGAATGATTGTGAATTGCATTTGGAGTTTCACAATATTGACACTGAGCCGTGCCCGTGGTATTAGATCTCGCCATCTCGTGGTTTATTGAAATAATCGAAAATGAAAATTCGACATGAACAACACTGCTGTATGGAATAGTTGAGGGAGAGTAAGCAGGTTTACTCAGTCACCGAAAATACCAAGTTCCAGAAAGGGAAAAAATTGTTTTATTTTTGTATGCTATGACCGATATCAGCGCCATCTAGTGAGAAGTTTTTAAACGAATTCTTAGATCAATGAACATGCTCATAGATGGCGCCACTTAACGGCGTCATGCCATTATGTTTGCCTGCTGACCATGCACTTTTGCGGCCTATTGTACCTACTTACCTGATGTTGATTGGTATTGCTATTGCAAAAGATATGCAATTTTGTGATATGATTCAAATACACATTACATTAATCATAGTAGAACTCAAATTAATATTGAAGGAAGTTCATAAATATTGAAGGAATATAAAACTTTTTTCTGTTTATTTATCGAACCAAATATTTACCTAGGGCCTTAAAGTTACTACATCACATTTAGACTCTATTACTTCTTTACATGATGGCAAAAAAATCCAGAAAGCGTGCAATTGGCCACATAAAAAAGTTTTCACTCAGGGATATCAGGGAGTGGGTAGGAGTACGGAATTGTTCCGTTTTGCCAGTGACTCATCAGTCCTTAGTCAAGTTTACTTTCATTCGGCAATTCGAGAAAAAGTCTTTACCTCAGAGTGGCAAGTGCTCCACTGAGGGGCCACGTTGAGGCGCAAGTAGGTGGCGACTTGCGCCGGCCCCGGAGCTACGTCGCGCGCGCTCACCAGCTGTCGCCGCGCGAAGCAACACTCGTCCCGTCTGTGAAAATTCTTGTCCAACGTTCGAGAGATCACATCCTTTTGATGACGACAATCATACAATGTCTCCAGATCATCCAACGACCAACCCCAGGGGTCCCAACCGATATCGTACGCAGGCACAACGTCTGCTCGAAACATTTCAATTGTTTGCTTAGTATAAATGTTGTTTCCTGTTAAATTCAAACAAACTTGGTATACTTCTTTAAATTTCCTTCGTATATTGAAACCGATACTCTTCATTTTAGATTCACCACTCATACATGGGGTATTGTTTCTTTTTACGACAATCTTTACTCTCTCTTGACATTTCAAATCTGAGAACAAGTATCTGTTAGGACCGTAGCTAAATAGCTTTTCATTTACACACTCTACAGTTAATTCTATGGCGTTTCTATTTTTGAATCGATTTCGATTATTTGGGCATATTAAGTTTATTGTTTCTCCTCCTGGTATTCGTATGTGACCGTCAATGAGTTTGTGTCTGGATAGATCGGTGATTACAGGTTGGTTACCATAAAAATCTTTCTTAATGTCAAGATCACATTCTGAAATTAAATGTAATACTTTGTTAAATATGTATACACAGTAAAAATAACAACGAAGTTTCAGTTTACCAAGAACGTACCATACGTGAGAATCCTATACTCTCTTTCTATAGTGCCAAACTTGTTGCTGACGATGCACCTGTACCGCCCTTCGTCCCGAGAGCTGGTCATCTCGACCTCGTGGGAATCCGAGAAGACGCCTAATGGTATATCGTCATGGAACCACCTGACCTGCAAACATATTTGCAAAGGCTCAGCCAATAATGGATTTAAAGTAAACGGGGATTAAGAGGATTTATTCCTAAAGTTGGCAACGTTACAAATAGCTGTCAAATGTTTCGATGTTTTCATCAATTTCTCAATATCACTGAATTAAAAAGGAAATAATCGCTCTGTTATTATATGACGCGTATCGTTTTATATTAAATTATAATTTTAATTTTTGTGTGTCTTTTAATTTAATTTTAATTTGAAAACTATGGAACTCAGTTTTCTGCAATAAACACCATTATTATTATTATTATTATATACATAGAAATGCATGCAAAATGCGATGGAAAGTTCTCAAACAATATTACTTCAATTATATTAAAAAATGCGTGTTGCATTTTTACAGATACAATCCTGAGCATTGAGGACACACGACGTACATAATAGGATATCTATTTTAATGAGAAAAAAAATAAAGAAATCCAACTGTCGAATCATCATCATTGTCGATGTAGGGCGAGTCGAGTAGGCAATTCATGCTTCCCTGCTTGCTTGTGTTGCTCACTCAGGCCTTACCTCTGGTTTTGGTATTCCTCTAGCATCACAAATCAACGAGGCGTAGCTACTCTCTTCGAATTTTATATCTTTTGGGACGTTCGAGACAAATTGCGGCTTTGACCAGACTTCGACTTTGGTGGAACTGGTTTGGATCCTACCACTCACAGAGCTTACACGACAAGTGTATACTCCAGAATCGATAAGGGTCACAGGGTTTAGAAACAACTCCTCCTTTGATATCATCATACGATCCTGAAAATAACATTAACCTGTCATTATTGTATTGTTGTATACTTACAGATTTTAAGCAGTATAAAGCAATGTAAAAAAACGAATGCCCATAAAAATACTTAACCCTTAAATATAACAATGTGTGGGATGTTGGTGGGTCAAATCCATATCCTTGTTATATTATAATATTATAAATGCGAAAGTAACTCTGTTTGTCTGTCTGTGACAGACAGACAGACAGACAGAGTGTCTGTATGTCTGTTACCTCTTCACGCTTCAACCGCTAGACTGATTGAGATGAAAGTTGGCATAGAGATAGTTGGGATCCCGGGAAAGAACATAGGCTACTTTTTAACCCGGAAAAGCGCATAGTTCCCGCGGGAACGCGATAACCAAATTGCACGCGGGCGAAGTCGCAGGCAGAAGCTACTATATTATAAATGCGAAAGTAACTCTGTCTATCTGTCTGTATGTCTGTTACCTCTTCACGCTTCAACCGCTAGACCGATTAAGATGAAATTTGGCATAGAGATAGTTGGGATCCCGGGAAAGAACATAAGCTACTTTTTATCCCGGAAAAGCGCATAGTTCCCGCGGGAACGCGATTACCGAATTCCACGCGGGCGAAGTCGCAGGCAGAAGCTACTATATTGTAAATGCGAAAGTAACTCTGTCTGTCTGTCTGTCTGTTACCTCTTCACGCTTCAACCGCTGGACCGATTGGGATGAAATTTGGCATGGAGATAGTTGGGGTCCCGGGAAAGGACATAAACTACTTTTTATCCCGGAAAAAAGCATAGTTCCCGCGGGAACGCGATAACCGAATTCCACGCGGGCGAAGTCGCGGGCAGAAGCTAGTTATAAATAAATTTATAAATAAAATACTAGGCATCGTCATTTAAACCGAACCAAATAAACAGGTGCAGGTGTAGCACTAAACTGCGACTCTTAACACCTTTGGATAGAGACAGATGTTTCTAACCTTGAACCATCGCAAACGATCAGTTCCCAGACGTGGCACGTTGCAAGAGATGCTGGCAGGTTTTCCTTCTTCCAGCCAGATGGTGCTCTCCGGTATTCCTTCCACGGGACAAGCTGTAAATGACGAGCCAGTCATGATCATATACACGACTTACTTGTGTATATTTAGCGTGACAAGCGGACAATACTCAGCTCATAAAAGTTTCTGTGAAATCAAAAATCTCGTAATTGCCTTACCAAGTTTTACAAAAAACAAAAGACCAGTAAAAAGACGAACAAAATGCTAAGAGGTGCAATAAGCAAAGTGGGTTGTAAAATGTTGAGTCTGTCTCTTAAAAATTATAATCAATATTTAGTTACCTATGTTTAACTGCCTAGCTTTCCCTTATTTACAAAACACATTTCTTATTGTGGAAACTTTTAAACTTACTTTCAATGATTACTCCAAAGTTCTCATGAGCTACGCCATACTTGTTTGAAGCAAAACACTCGTAAATTCCAGCTGATGTCTTGTTTATATTAAACACACTCAAAGTGCCTTCTTCATCAACGGAGTACGATGGAAGACCTGTTATCAATAACGTTGATATCATTACAAAGTAGAAAACAAGGTCGCTTCGCTGTCTCTCTGTCCCCATGTATGCTATAGTACATTACAGACCTAGGGTGGTGAATTCGTAAATGTCCCAGATCGCAGGTTTCTGTGGCCCGAACCGAAGGTGAGGGCCATAAATATGCGATCTGGGGCTTTACGAATTACCGCCCGTGGTTTGTCAAAAGTTTTACATCTTGCCATGGCCAAGAAGTGAGATTTTATCTCCGCGTAGCGGGCAGAAAATCTCACTTTACGGCTAAGGGTGATGTAAAGATCTTTAAAACTATGCAACGGATTTTCAAGAGTCAGGTTTACGCATTGACCTTTAATAACATATGGACGAACAAAGCCTAACAGAATACTTATATCAAAATATATGGAGCAAGCTGACATTAGAAAATACGTTCCAATATGCTAATATTACCTTACATTAAATACGCATACTTACAGTCATTCATACCTATTTACCATCAGATCTAACCTACACTCACACGGACACCCACACGTACACACTCACACTGGGTCCTCTGAAAACCAACGTCGGAACGTCTAGGCGTTTTTCGACCAAAGCTGAGAGGATACCTTTTTCAAAATTTTCCGCATGTTGCAATTGGGAATAAGGTAATAAGTACATTACCGACCTAGGGTGGTGAATTCGTAAATGTCCCAGATCGCAGGTTTCTGTGCATAAATATGCGATCTGGGGCTTTACGAATTGCCGCCCGTGGTTTGTCAAAAGTTTTACGTCTTGCCTTGGCCAAAAAGTGAGATTTTCTCTCCGCGTAGCGGGCAGAAAATTCCACTTTATGGCCAAGGATGATGTAAAATTTGTAATTAGTTTTAAGATAGCATATGTGGAGTTTTGAAATAAATAATTCTCATTCTCATTCTAATAACGCCTCTATATAATATGTGTCAACATAAATATTTTATATAAAAATAAACCTAACACTATAAGACTTAAGTGTCAAATTTACTGAGCGCCAAATGGGTGCCCGTGTTGTTCGGGCACCCGTTTTGACGGGCCATTTTTCTCCGGCTGATTGTGAATCCTTATTTATAATAGATCAATGGGTTTACGGATATAATTTGTTATAATTTAACGCTCAAATCCCGCGGGAACGCTATAACCGAATTCCACGCGGACGAAGTCACGGGCAGAAGCTAGTAACTAATATAACGTATATAATATAAAAGTATATACAGGATGTTACGAAACTACCCGTAAAGCCAAAACGGGTTTAAATAATCTAAGGGATCTAAAGAGCCCATGTATAATATTTTAAGATCTAAAGAGAGTCCCAAAAAATGGATGGATTACCCCTCTGTTTAATTAATGTATGCTAACTCTGGTTGTTTGATTTGACATCTTACTAGGGTAAGCAATGTTTTTCGCTTTAATAATTTATTGTACTTTTTACGGGTTATTTTGTAACACCATGTATACATATTCTTTTTGTATGCGTAAGCGGGCTAGTTATGATTAGGATTTGGCTTCAATTTGCACGGAAATAAGGCCACATGTAATCGCTTAACCCCTAACCCAATACACAGCCGTTAAAATTGACAGGTTTCTTGATTTTTCTGTTGTCCGTATGTACACCAAATTCCAGCTTTCTATGACTGCAGGAATAAAAGTAAACAAACAGTTGTGATTATCATTAATCAGTCAGTAAGTGACGAAATTTTTGAAAGAAAAACTACAGTAAACCGGCGATGCGTTTTAAACTTGGCATGTTTAATTCTTATACGTACTTTAAACGCGCTCTTGTATATTTCTCTATTTATTTATTTATCTAAGGGATCTCAGAAACGGCTCTAACGATTTCGACGACGAATTTAGGGATTTGCAGGGCGAGAAATCGATCTAGCTAGGTTTCATACTCTGAGAAAACTCGGTTTTAAATGGTATTAAATGCTTTAAAGACACCATGTTCTGGAAATTGTAACCCTTTATCTGATGGCCGATGGGGCCAGAAAGCTCTGGAGTGTCGTCCGCGAACCGGTAGACGCGCGGCTGTCGGTAGGCCTCCAACAAGATGGAGTGACGACCTTGTAAAGGTCGCGGGAACGCGATGGATGCGAGTGGCACAGGACCGGTCTGAGTGGAGCGCCTTGGGGGAGGTCACACTGAATCTATTATAAGAATACGAAAATACGACGAAACGCTTCGAGAAAAGCCACCCAGATAATAGCGTATTTATTGAATGAGTAATTAAAATATTCTGATGAATTTATTTTATAGTCGTACCTAATTCGTATCCATTGTGCTTCCAAATAATACCGGGTTTGGGATTTCCGGAAGCATTGCAAGGCATCTGAAGCACATAGTCGTCCAAAACAGCTGTGAACTGTTTCTTCGTATAGGCGATAAACGGGCTCACTAGAAACAATTAGACAGGTTTATTTTTATTTATTTCATTCATTTAACAATTTTATGATTGTGTTTGAAATTACTTATACTAAACTTATTCTAAGAATTCACAATTAATAATAATAATGGTATTAAGCTCAACGATTAAGCTTAATAAATAAATATGTACTTGCTATGTTTCTTTGTCATCGTCCATAAATTCCTCCAGTGAATAGTATACCTTCTTTAATAGGAATTCTTTTTTTAGTTGTTGTTGATGACAAAAAAACACATTATTTGGAGAAGTTGTAAGTACATGATGACTGCTGTTTTCAGTCTTAGTACCTACATCTATTTTAGTTGATAATAACGGTGAGTTAGTGTCAACCAATGATAATATAGTGTTACAGATTGAATTACACCAAATTGACTTGCTCAACTTCGTTTAGGTATTTAGGATTAAAAACATGCAATTAAAGACTGTTCTTAAGTCACTAGCTATTTAAAATATAGCTATTCCAGTAAATTTCCAATCAATGCCAAACCTACAAGATACGGCTGATCGCAGTTAGACAAAATATGTTAATACGAGTTAATGTAAGTACTTGGAACAATATCTCACAGACAAACAGCAGTAAACGTAACTTTGCAAGCATCTCGATACTACTACTACTACAGCCTATTTGCGTCCCACTGCTGGGCACATGCCTCCTCATGAGAGGGTTTGGGCTATAGTCCCCATGCAGGCCCAGTGCGGATTGGGGACTTCACACACATCTTTGAATTACTTCACAGATGCGTGCAGGTTTCCTCACGATGTTTCCCTTCACCGAGAGCTCAGTGGTTAATTCAAATTGAATTTCGCACGTAAGTAAACTTAGAGGTGCGAGCCGGAATCGAACCTCCGACCCTCCGCATGAGAGGCGGTAGGTCGAACCACTTTAGGCCACCACGCTTTATCGGCGGCATCTTGATAGCATTCATGTAAACAAAGAAAAAAGAATGTAAAAAAACCGCCTTCAAACGTCGACAGACTGCAATGTCAACGTCAAGTTCACGATAAGGTTTTAACTACTTGGGCTCGGCACTTGACACCGACTTCGCAGTCCGACGAAATTTGAATGCTGTTTTTTGTATTTTTTTTTTGCTACAGTTTCCAAACATTATAGAGGACTTAATTAACTCTGTAGTCTTTGAAATTAACATCTAAATCATTAGGTAAGTATACGATACGATCTAAAACACACCGACAAATTGAATACCCCGAAAACACCTTTTTTGAAGTCGGTTTAAAAATGCCGAGATTCCACAATGTCTGGGATATTTTTACATCATAAAAAGGTCTCAACAAAGACTCAAAGGTGTAACTTTACCTGTAACGTTGATAGTGTAAGTTATGTTCTGCGAAGATACATCGTTGCTGGCGAAACATGTGTAGACACCGGCTTGGTTTGGTTGTATGTTTTTAAAACGCAAAGATCCTGAAGAATCACTTGGCCTGAATACATAATGCTTATATTAGGGTTTAAAGAACACTTTTGAAATAAAAAAAAGGCAAACCACGTGTATACACCGCCTTGGCTTAACTGTATTTTTTTAATACGCAAAGATCCTGAAGAATAACATGGCCTGAATACAAAATGCTTATGTATATTAGGGTATGAAGAACACTTTTGAAATAAATAAAAAATCTGGTTAAAATCCATACTAATATTTAAAATGTGAAAGTGTGTTTGTTTGTCCTTTCTTCGCGTTACTACGTGAAAGTTCTTACTAGGACCGGACCGATTTAGATGAAATTTGGTATGGATATAGTTTGAGACCCTAGGAGTAATATAGGACTTTTTATCCCGATATTTCAACGGGAAAGGGTTTTCTGCGGGCCAAAATAATTCTATAAATATAACTATCTATATGTATAGTATCGTCGGGTACGCTTATCCTACGCGGGACGAAGTCAGCGAGAAACCTCTAGTATAGAGATAAAACCATTCATTCATTACATTTTACATCACCCTTGGCCGTAAAGTGGGATTTTCTGCCCGCTACGCGGAGAGAAAATCTCACTTCTTGGCCAAGGCAAGATGTAAAACTTTTGAGAAACCACGGGCGGTAATTCGTAAAGCCCCAGATCGCATATTTATGAAACATACATCGCACACAGAAACCTGCGATCTGGGACATTTGCGAATTCACCACCCTAGGTCTGTAATGTACTATTGTACGCCACCGCCACAACATATTATGATAGGAAAGGTAAGGTAAACTTTTACAAATTGGCCTTCATACAAATCAGCGTTGGCCCGAAATATTTTTTTCTCAAACATGCAATGAAATATTGATATTATGTTCTTCTTATTAGCCTGGGAAGTATCACGTTTCAGGCGCGGCTAGACAATTGGTCTATAATGAAATTTCATACAAACGTTGCAGACCTAGGCCGGCAACTCACTTTAAAAAAAAAAACCGATCCATTTCTAATTTCCATTGAAGAACTCAGTACTATGCTCGCTGACCTCAGCAGAGTTTCCGATCGAGTTGGTCTTAAAATGAATATGGACATAAGACGAAAATTATGTCTAATGTCCATGTTGTGCCAACTCCCGTAATAATCGGAGGCTCTGCGCTCGAAGCTGTCGACCATTATGTATACCTGGGACAAACAGTCCAGTTAGGTAGGTCCAACTTCGAGAAAGAGGTCAATCGTCGAATCCGACTCGGCTGGCCAGCGTTCGGGAAGCTTCGCAGTGTCTTTTCGTCCAAATTACCGCAGTGTCTCAAGGCGAAAGTCTTCGACCAGTGTGGGTTGCCAGTGATGACTTATGGTTCCGAGACGTGGGCGCTTACGATGGGTCTCATAAGAAGGCTCAAAGTCACTCTGAGGGCAATGGAAAGGGCTATGCTCGGGGTTTCTCTGCGTGATAGAATCAGAAATGAGGATATCCGCAGTAGAACTGGGGTCAGCGACATAGCCCGAAGAATTGCGAACCTTAACTGGCAGTGGGCGGGGCACATTGCTCGCAGGACTGATGGCCGATGGGGCCGGAAAGTTCTCGAGTGGCGTCCGCGAACCGGGAGACGAGCTGTCTGTAGGCTTCCAACAAGATGGAGTGACGACCTCGTGAAGGTCGCGGGAAACCGGTGGATGCAAGTAGCACAGGACCGGTCTGAGTGGCGAGTCTTGGGGGAGGCCTATGTCGAGCAGTGGACGTCTTTCGGCTGAAATGATGATGATGATGATGATGATGATGATGATATTTGTGACACAGCCTCTTGGCATTCCGCCATTTAAAAAAGCTACAAGAAATTTACTCTATGGTTCGCTATGACATTCTGCCAATACAGCTATTAAAAAAACATGAACCATATTTGCTACATAGGTACAGTTTTATTTATGTAAAAAAGACAAAATATATTTTTCTCAAACATTCTCGGAAATGTTCGTGTTACTTTCAAAAAAAGAAGACGCGAGGCTGTCCATTGCCGGCCTTGGCCAGCAAAAACATTATTGTCGTGTGTGTTTTTTTTTTAATTCGCTTGCTATTTGAGACCATTTTGAGACACCTCTAGAAACTGACAAATCCATGGAAGTAATAAGTAAAACTTCCATGGCCAAGTCATCCACGATCATGGAAGAAAAAGATACAACAGTAAACAAAATAAAAATAAATATTAGCTTAAGCCTAATCAAAGAGCCCCCCTCGAGTTGTCCCTGGAGCGAAGGTACCCATCACACTGGCCGCGTTACCACGTTGAATAGCGATATTAGCGATGGATAACCTTTGCACCAGGTACGTACCTGCGCGGGCGTCAGACCCCCTCTCCCTAATACGACGTCCCACTTCCCGAACGAAGGCAATAGCCTCCGACCCCCAGCACCCAGTAGCCTCAAACGCGAGTGGTACAAAAAAGTAGTTACTGCCCAATGCAGAATACTTTTCCCGTTTTTTTGCCGCAGCAAACTCCGCCGCGGCACCAGCTGTGCGCACAGTCCGACTGAGGTGTGAGGCGGCGAAAGTAATAACGCACGCGTGGCGTCCCACAGCAGACACTTTCCTTTCTGCCATGGCACTAAAGTTAAGCCGTCCGGCCTCTTGCCGTCGGTGCGGCAGAGGCCCGGAGGCTCCAGAACGCAAGAGATGGTGGCGGATATCAAAGCCCTCCTCACTATGTCATTGAGAGCGTGGTGGCGCGAAAACCTTCCAGAACAACGACAACAACTCAACGCGTGATGGCCATTCGCTTCCACCATGGAGCCGCAGATGCATTTATGAGGCACACAAATATAACAGCCCAGGCGGAGGGCTACTGCTACCCGCAATGAGTCGTTGTCCAGGAGTGTTCCTAAATAAGGAGCCGGCAAAGCCTGTAACTACGCTTCCGCTTCGGCTTTTGATACCGACTTTAGCCTAGCCAAATTCACTCCAGTAGCTCCACCCATCAGCCGTGTAAGAGCGTCTCTGGCCCCCACATCATCCCAAACTCGCTGTATCTGCGGAGCTTCGGGCAGCGACGCAGTTGGGTAACTAGCTGTCCATCTCGCCAGTGCATCATTCACAAATGGAATGGAAACCCTGTCTCCATGAGAATTTAAAATTTTAGAGACCAGGTCATCATCCCCATGCGCAGACGCAAGGAAGGCTGGCAAGCCTACATCCCCCACACGCCGCAAACCGAGCCCACCTTGACGTATGGGCAAGGACGCTTGGACCCATTGTTAGTAAATAGTAAATAAGTAGTAAATACTGATGTGGGGTAAGTGCGCCTAAATTTATTTCACCCCTATGCCGTGTAAACAGCCAACTACTAGTTGAGTACTATTTATAGGTTTCAATATATTTATGTTAGGCGCACTTACCCCATCCTGGCGCACTTGCCCCGAAACTGACAAATCCCTGGAGGTAATAAGTACAACTTCCATGGCCAAATCATCCACGATCATGGAAGTAGTAAATACTGATGTAGGGTAAGTGCGCCTAAATTTATTTCGCCCCTATGCCTTGTAAACAGCCAACTACTAGTTGAGTAATATTATAGGTTTGGATATATTTATGTTAGGCGCACTTACCCCACCCTGGCTCACTTGCCCCGACTGACCTTACGTATTTCCTCGCCGTTTGATAAAAGCATTATATATACCTCGGCCGCAATTGCGATTGCCGGACTCGTAGTAATAGTTCTAACCGACTCGTCCGGCAATGCGCTACTTGGCGGCCTCTGCAATAATGTACTAATAAATAAAATATTATTTTATTTATTTATTTCATTGCATGTTTGAGAAAAGCACTATACATACATCAGCGGGGAACGGAAGTTGTCGGAATATTCCTCACATACACAGAGCTTTTCCGATGTATGCCGCAATGCAAGGACATTGTCAGTCTATATAGTTTCCTTGTTTCTTATATTATGTACCTACGACGTCCCGCAAAAATAGTTCCAACCACTTACTTTAATTCCTTTCGACCACTAAGATCCTTGCTGTAGAAAATCCAAGATATTGTCGGAATTGGAAACCCTCCCGCCTTGCATGGTAGGTCCAAATATTTCCCAGACTTCACTGTTTTAATACTCTCTTTTGGAGTTTCTATATTCACTGGAACTAAATGAAAATATTACAGAAGTTCTGAAGTCAGAAATAAGAAAGGAAAATACATTTAGTTGAACAATGCATTACTACTTATTATTGCTAAATATATGAACTTTTCCAAGGTAATTTAGACTGTAGTCTTCAAGCGTATCCGATCGATCAGACGAGTGACTAAGGGCCCTCGCCCAGGGCAACTTTTTGTAGCGATGCTGCGGCGCTACTCATATCGCTATGCTTTTTTTACATCAAAGAGTAAAAAGGATAACGATATGAGTAGCGCGACAGCATCGCAACAGAAAGTCGCAGTGGGCGAGGGTCATGTTGTTTCTTCACAGGTCCGTAGGAAAATGTTATAAAAATCATTAATAGGTAAAAAAAAACAATAAAAAATAAAATAAATAATTATAAAGCTATCCAGGGACTCAAGATAGCAAACAGTTTTCAGCTAAGGAAAAAAGAAAGAATGTACCAATGACATCAAGGTATGTGATAATCCGGATAAGGCCATGTTCATTTGACGATACACACTCGTAATTCCCAGCACTAGACAAACTAGCAGCCCTTAATCTGGAAAAACACACAATCTTTTGGTGAGATTTGTAATCTCTTTGCCCTCTTTGCCTCTTTGATTTGTAATTTCTTTGTTCTTGTCTGTGCTTTTAAAGAGTGTCTCTTTAAAAGCACAGACAAGAACAAAGAAATGCATTTTAATTGACTTCAATAAATGTTAGTGTCCGCGTCTTTACCTCAAATCGCTCAGGTTCATCTCCTCCACATTCCGACTTCGTCCACATTCCCATCTCGTCCACATTCCCATCTCGTCCACATTCCCATCTTGTTCACGTTCCCATTTTGTCTAAACTCCCATCTCGTCCATATTCCCATTTAGTCCACATTCCCATTTCGTCCACATTGCCATTTAGTCCACATTACCATGTCGTTCGCATTCTCATCTCGTCCACATTTTCAGGGTTTCCAGTTCCAGTTTTTATTTCTTTGCATTTTTTTACAGGCTTTAGATTTTTCCATGGAATAATGAACTACACTTGTAGAGTAGGAGGAAATGTCATCTTGCGATCTTAATATGAAAACCGCTGTCGCCAAACTCACACTAGGTACTGTAACATCACTACACTGCAACACTATGCTATCTTGCTGCTGATTTGGCGTTAGTCTTGAAGCGACTTGAGAGTACGTCATCAAATAAATTAGTGCAGATTCCTGCCCTATCTGTCCAAAGTAAGGTTTAAATTACCATTCACTAATAGTTGAATTAGGAACCTTGTCTCTTTCATAGCCTTGACGGCGAAAAACATCGTAGTACGGCTACTCGACGACAGATGGCACTATGCACGACACAACTAATATCCTTTCCATAAGCCTTTCGAACAGAGTCCATTATTGCTTAATATACGCATCTTATTAACTTTGTCGTACTTACGTAATTTGTGTTGCCAACTTTCCGCTATTAGCCGGAATGCTTGGATTTCGAAGGGTATAGGTACTTATAACAGTAATCAAGGATTTCTAGTATTTAATATTTTCTGCTTTTGTTTCTATGAAATCGTACTTAACAAAATAAGCCATTTTAAGATATTTGGTCCAATTCTTACGTATGGTGCACAATCTTGGTCTTTGACAAATGCTCAGAAGTATTTGCTCAAAGGACGATCACGGGCGATGGAGCGCAGTATACTGGGGATAAAGCTTACATACCGCTTCAGAAATACCATCTTAAGCTCCAAGACCCTATAGTCGTCGATGTAACCCTTGCACCCCGCTAAGCTAAAGTGGGACACTACAGGCTAATATAATAATAATAAACAATAAGGAGGATGGAATATAATAATAATAAGATGGGATGTATAAGTAGTAGTAGTGATTCGTTTAATATTACACACGGTGCTTCTCGTCAGAAGGTTCCTCTCTCTGTAGCTGTCACCACCGGTAGCTTGAGCCCTGCTTCGCTGCCGGCGGCACTCTAGGTTAGGGTTTTATAATGTGTTTATATTTTGTATTATTATTTGTATTTTACTTTTAATATTCATATTGTAAAAACTTAAGAAAATAGCTTAATAAAGAAAATAATAATACAATACAATATTCTTTATTGACCACCAGATATGATAAAGATAGGTACCAAAAAGATAGTACAAAATATTTTTCTAATACCGCGGTAAAAAATACGAACAGTTAAATTTAATATCCAACACTTAGCACATCACTATTCTTGCACTGACTTCTAACATTCGAATGTATAACAACTGATTGAATATAGAGGTAGATCAATACACAGAACTTCAATTAAGATAGCTTTGTCAGGTTTTTTTTTAATTTAGTGAATGGCAACCCCAGTTGTAATACGGCTACTGGACGAAAGATGGCGCTAAGTGTTTTTAACAAATGATAGAAAACTTTAGCTTTTGCACAATATGGTTGAATTTAGCCTGACACTTTGGCGTGAAATTGTTTGTTGTATTATAAAAAATAACGTCACCTGTGATATGAAACATTGCTTGAAGCTACATTTTTATAGGTACTATGATTCCGACACGCCAATATTGTACAATATGGCATTTTCAAAGCGATATTAATATTTTTTGCAACTGACGTTGGCGTATATCTGTCACGGCAGTGATAAGCAGACTAACGTCAGGCGCGCTTCAAACTACTTCAAAGCTGCCGTATCCGGCTCAATGTTGGCGCGCAGGGAACGCCCACATGACATTTCCTCCTAGTTCATTTTTCCATGGATTTTTCGGTCCGAGGGGCATTCGGTAGGCAAGTAATGATTTGAGGTTGCGCCTACCTTAGACTTCCATCGCGAATTACTATGTAGTCCGAGGTTAGTTCTCTGCCGTTGAGGGACCACGTGAAGTTGACCGGTGGCTGTCCGTGCGCGGGGCACGGCAGGGTCACCTCGTCGCCCGCGAGCGCTACGATGCGCTTGCGCACCCTCACCGTTTGCGTCGGCGCGACTGAACAGAGAACACGCGCGTTTTAAGAACTTTATTACACTCAGGTGATACTTGTTTATGTTACCAGTGGTGACTTATTAGAGTAGGTACTTAAATGACTTTAAGAAAGCTCGAAGTCACTCAAAGAGTGGTTGAGAGAGAAGTCCCATGCAAGGGGTTTCATCATGATTTCATATGAATCTGAGATTGCGTAGCGTACCCATCCATACTAATACTTACTAATATTATAAACTAGCTTTTCCCCGCAACTTCGTATGCGCAGAAATATTAAAAAGTAAAATCCCGATTTTTCCCGTTCCCGTGGGAATTTTGCAAAATCCTTTCTTAGCGGATGCCTACGTCATAACATCTACCTGCATGCCAAATTTCAGCCCGACCAGTGGTTTGGGTTGTGCGTTGATAGATCGCTATGTCAGTCAGTCAGTCACCTTTGAGTTTTAAATATTAAGATGTGAAAGTTTGTTTGTTTGTCCTTTCTTCATGTCGACTGGACTGATTTGGATGAAATTGGGTATGGAGATAGTTCGAGACCCTGGGAACCATTTTTTATCCCGATATTTCTACGGAAACGGGCTTTCTACGGTTCAAACCAGTTTTTGAATACTTTTATAACTACTTTAATAACCATCTATATGACGTAGAGTGTCATCCATCATCATCAGGTAGGCAGATTCTAAGTCTACGCGGGACGAAGTCGCGGGCAAACGGCTAGTATTTCATAATTAAGACTCTACTCTGCAAACTACACTATCACACTAAATAATCTTTGCCCTCTATGTTCATTCTGATAGTTCTGCTATTCGGTAACGTAAAAAGGAAGCCATCAAAAACATAAGTAATTTGTAAAAATAACCAAGTCTCAGTTCATCTACCATAAAAAGTTGTGAGATCTAAGTCGGTTTCCAGGTAGCAAAGTGACGTCAGCGACGTGTTACCGACGTCACTCATAGGTCATTTTAAGGTCGGTCAATTATTCGTCGAGAGCGACGTTGCAGTGACAGTGACGTCAGTTTAGGGTCAGGTCTTAAAAAAGGACGTCGTATTTACGTCAATTTAGGGTCAGTATATGGACGTATCATATTCGCTACAAAGTGGACGTTTTACTGACGTCATTTTAGGGTCCCTATCAGGACGTACCATATTCGCCACAAATTGGACGTTTTACTGACGTCAGTTTAGGGTCCCTATCAGGACGTACCATATTCGCCACAAGGTGGACGTTTTACTGACGTCATTTAAGGGTCCCTATCAGGACGTACTATTCGCCACAAAATGGACGCCTAACTGACGTCATTTTAGGGTCAATATCAGGATTAATTTATTCTTTCTTTACTTAAGGGTCCTTCTGTTTTAAGTTATTACGTATTTAGCTAATCTAACCACATCTTAAATAGTGACCATATAAATAAAACAATATTGTATGTTTTAAATAAATACTTTGACTTGGCTTTAGATTAAAACTTTTTAGGCTAAAACTCGAGAACCTCTGGACTGAATTGGCTAATTCTTTTTTGTCGTGTTTGTTATGTTCATGGATGATTTTTACATATTTGTACATACACCTGTGCAAAGCCGGGGTGGGCTAAATATAAGTCAGCTAAATATAAATAAGAGCTCACATTCAACAACCAAATCGATATCATGCGTATCTTGTCCCTTCACGTTGCTCACTTTGCACCGGTACCTCCCGCCGTGCTGCTCCCCCACGTGGCTGATGTGGATGGTGTCTGTGGTCTCATCTGAAAGCTTCGTGAACGGACCATACGGAGCTGTCTTCACAGAGTGATACCAAGTGAAAGTAGGCTTAGGTTTGCCTCTAAACTCGCTGAAATAGAAATAGGAGTTACTTTAGTTTGTGAGCGGTAAATGTTATTGTGAATTTAATAAATACCTAAAGAAAAAGTTCGTCCGTGAAATTTAACGCGAGATTTTTTCACTCTGGAAAAATGACTTTTCTGTATGTAATAACAGCTTAGATTATCCCATATTTAACGAACGTTAACTTCTTGATGCAAACCAGCTGATGCCGTCTGAAATTCCCTATTTTGCTATCATATTTTTTCACTAAAGCAAATGCAATACACTACTTATCATTAACTGAGCCAGAATCAACTAGTAGTCACTTCGTATAAATGATTATGATGGTTATTTAATTTTAACAATCACAGTACCTACCAAAATACCGTAAAACTTACTCGCATTTGATGTCTACGCTTGAATTTTTTAACCGGACATATTGGTATGTGTTTTTGTTAATTTTTGGTTTAACTGGAACAGAATAAAGGTCATGTTAATTTCATTTAGTTTTTGAATGTTCGTTTGATGTTTCGTGTGATATAATAGCGGTAGGTTTGGCTGGCTGCCTCTACAATCGCTTCGGCGTGTGGAACTCACCTATGCCCGTAATGGATACTCTGATTAGATACTCTTTTCTTTCGACATCGTGCCTGACTTCGCAAGTATAGTTTCCATCAGCGCCGGGTTCCATTGACCGGATGGTGAGCGTCGAATTGTCGTAAGAGAGCGCCAAGTTCGAGTCCGTTACCAGAGGCCGCCGGTCCTTGTACCACAACACCGTCGCCGGAGGCCACGCGTTTACTTGGCAATATATTTCACCGCGTTTCTTGTACGCGATTGAAGTGTCTGTAATGCATTGATCTATTATAAATAAGGATTCACAACCAGCCCGAGAAAAATGGCTCCGTTAAAACGGGTGCCCGAACAGCTTGGAACATATTGGAAATTATGAGCATATTGGAACGCATTTTCTAATGTCAGTCTGATCCATATATTTCGACATATTCTGTTAGGCACTGTTCGTCCATATGTTATTACTTCATCATCATCATCATCATTTCAGCCGAAAGACGTCCACTGCTGGACTAACATGTGCATGTTATTACTTATTATAGGTCAATGCTGTAATGTATTATTATTCAATTTGACATTTCGAAGCAGCGTTTTCGTTTGGAGCTTAATGTTTAGCAATTGATAGAAAGATTTATTTGGCCTGAAAGAAAGAGGCGGTATGTTTAAACTATTATTACAAGCAGTAATCAAATACTAATACGCGGCTCTTTTTCTTGGTTGTTTTAGTAATTAATAATGAATTACAGAAAACACATAGGTGGTAAAGAAAGGCCTATGTCGCAAATTCTCTCTCTGTGTTTGGATATTAGAGGCCGGGATCTGCCTTTACAGGACAGTCTTTACAGATCGGCAACGCACTAGTGACGCCTCTGCATGGTGTTACAAATGCCTAGGACTACAGACGGCGAACTTCTTCCATCAAATGGGTCTTCTGTCTATGGGCGTACAGTTCGAGTTCATTAATATATGATCACTTTTGGACCTTATTACAAGGGAGCCAGGTGTAAAAGTGTGTATATATTGGAGAACTCGACTGTACCCATATGGGATATTGTTTTTTTTTACCACTAAGAGTGGCAAACAAGCATTTGGCCCTCGTGATGGTAAGAGGTCACCGTCGCCTATAGACGCTTGCGACACCAGAGGCATCACTCGCGCGTTGCCAACCCCCATATTGTATAGGAAGAAGGAACTAGATCTAGGGGGAGCTGCTGCCCCTTCTCTCTCTCTCTCTCTCTCTCTCCATTCTTCTGCCTGTTTGTGGGTCGTGGCAATAATAAATACATACCATTAGATACTTTTATTTCCAAAGTTTTTTTCCTTACAACTTTAACGGCGATGCTTTCAAAATCTGTTTTCACTTTGTTGACAGCTTTGCACGTATACTTCCAATTCTTAGTCGCGTTCTTTATGTAGAGAACGCTTAGGAAGTCATACGGAATCTCAACTGGCGAATCCTAAAACATTTGAGTTGAATATAAAGCGTGTATCATGACCTAAGCCTCATTCCTGCCTAAAAAAGTTAAAAGATCATATTTAGATATAAATTGAACTGAAAGTTTTCGTTGTTATCGTCACTAACATGAAAGCATGCTCGTACTAACATGTGCGAATGAAAGTTTAAGTTTACATTTACACTCTTAAAAAAATAGGATGTGATTGGAATTGTTCTTCTATAAAACGTTATTTTATATTAACAATGCATCCTTTCACATGCCTTGACAAGGCCATTATATGTCTTTATATTTGAATTTTCCCATTAAATTCGTATATTTTTTGCTTTATTGTAGAAAAATGAAAACATATATTTAGTTTTTAATTAAATCAGTGTTATTTATAATTTTAGAAGGTTTACCTACGTTATTTCTTAGGTTTTAAATTTTTTTAATATATTATGCATGAAATAATGATAATTTGTATACATAATATGTAGGTATATTATTGTTTTTTGTTGGGGATAAAGAAGCTTTATTATATTCATTAAATTCGTACTTACATTATGAGATAATATCGCTGTAGGGTCGTTTGATTCCCAGGTTATATTTGGTGCAGGATAACCACTGACTTTGCATTTCAATTGAAAAGGTTCGCCGAATTTGACCTCAGTGTTAGGGGCTCCGTCTATACTCACTTTGGGGGCTTTTTCAACGGCAGTTACTGGAAAAAATAATGTGTACATTACGGAGTATTTACCTATCATAATTATCATAAAATGTACTAGAGAGAAACATTAAAATAGTTATAATTTATTGTATACATATTATAATTACCCGTTTTTTCTTGTAATCTGATTGGAGTTAAACTGAACCTGGTAAACAAAGTGTTGCTTTCCAGGTCATATCCTTTAATCTAAAAAAATACAGATCGAAATAAAAATACGCCTGTAAGAATTTTCATACTTGTTCATCAGAAATGAGCACAATTACTATAACATCAGGAAACCGGTGTGTTTTGTTGGATACCTTTTCTAGTTAAACAACGGTATACCTACCTACTTAGTGAGTTTCAATAATATCACGAAAGGTAAAAAATATGAAGCATAATTTAGATAGACACTTTAAATTATTTATACTTGGACACTTTAAAGCATAACTACTTTATCAATTGCAACCGGAAGAGTAAGTTAAACAAACTTCTTCATTTGGTAAAACATAACAAAATACTCGTATGTTTTGTACCTACCGCAATTCTGAACGAATTGTTTGGCGGAACAAGAGGCTCCGAAAAGTAAAATTGTTCAGCTTCATCCTCCAGCCTCAATGGCTTCTCCAGAAATACAGTATCATTCATATGCAGTATCTGAACGCTGCGCAGTTCCACCTTTCTTTCAGTCGCTAGTTTTATCGACAAGTACGAACTTTTGTCTGGAATCATTAACTTGAAATTATTTATTTATTCCCCTACTAGCCGTCACCCCCCCCTGTAAACCCCGTAGGTTCCGTTTATTCCATTCCCGTAAGAAATCCCCTCTTAAGGTCGGTTTTCTTGTCAATATCTCCGATCGATCGCTGCGGCTTGCGGCCGACATGAGTTTTATCGATATTTTTTGCCTTTACTTGCTGTTTATGTTTACCAAAATAATAATTTGAGCCCACGTAATAGAAAAGTATTTTTTCACCTCACTGGCTCGAAAGTGGTCGTTTTGCAGCTTGATATCCGAGCGCAAAAGTTGTTTTTATCCGCTAGCGTGGAAAGTGTTTTTGAAATTCGAACGACGCATGACGCCACTGTCACAATAAAAAAACAACGATACGTTCTGAAACGCAATTCGTCGTGAGAGTTTTATTAAAATAAAGGTTCAATTTACTTAATATCATCATTAATAAAATTATATTAATAATACACCGTTTCAGATGTATTTCATTATTTCACTATGTTTTATCACAAAAATACTTAAATATGTGTATATTTTAACTGTATTCAATGAATAATTGAATCTTGAAGTACGAGTAAGAGTGATTTGGAACGCAACCTCCGAAAAAAAAACATTAAAAAAAATTTTAAAAAAAGTTTTAGATTGCTGGTTTTGTAATTTAGAATACCTATACGAAGTAATAAAGAAAATATGAGCGATTCTAGCGATGACGATACGAATTTAACTCCTCCAGAGTTAGCACAAACTGTACGTGACGCCGAACTAAGTCTTCTTCCCGAAAAATCGCGCGTGAGGTGAAAAATTTTGTGTTGCGCTCAGCAGCAAAGTCGTTTGCTGTCTCGTGCCTTGAAACCCTCGTTACACTCAGGATTCTATATTTGAACCACTCGCTTCGCTCGTGGTTCAACCCTAGAATCCTTCGTTCACTCGGGTCTCAATCACGCACTCACAGCAAACAACAACTTTGCAGCCTTGCATAACAAATAACTATTTTTGTAAATATAAATAGCAAGTAAAGGCAAAAAATATCGATAAAACTCATGTCGGCCGCAAACCGCAGCGATCGATCGGAGACATTGACAACCGACCTTTAATGCTCCCCTACGCTCCCCAAGGAACCTACATGTAAAATTTCAGCTGTCTATGACCAGTAGTTTCGGATATGCGTTGTCAGTCATTCAGTAACTCTATGTATTTATATTTATATTAATTAATTTCATACTTGGAGCGCAGCATAATGGGTGTTCGCAGAACTGATCACATCAGAAATACCGAACTGCGCTCCAGTACTCAAATTGCAGATGTGGGTGCCAAGTCTGCCAAGCTGAAACGGGAGTGGGCTGGACACGTCTGTCGCATGCATCCGGACCGTTGGGCCAAATTGGCTTCTGACTGGACTCCACGTGACGGCTTCCGGCGGAGAGGCAGACCAAAAATGAGATAGCGGGACAACCTACACGTCTTTGATAAAGAGTGGCAAACACAGGCACTGAACAGGGACGGCTGGCGAAAAAAAGGAGAGACCTT
The DNA here is from genome assembly GCA_963971205.1 of Aethes cnicana. NCBI lineage: Eukaryota > Metazoa > Arthropoda > Insecta > Lepidoptera > Tortricidae > Aethes > Aethes cnicana. Next base: position 3,221,854 of record OZ020289.1, on the reverse strand, counting down.
TGCCCAGCAGTGAAACACTAAAACAGGCTAAGAAAAAAAAATACTTCACAGACTTCGAGGAAAAAAATGTTGGTTAGGTACTTAGCAGAAATGTCGCTACTTATATGGGAAAAACCACGTCGCGTATACAGTAGAAATAGCAGGACACAAATTAATATGGCACGCGGAAGCTAAAGAATCTTATCAAAAACATTAGGAACATGTAAAAAATGCAAGTCTAAAATGCAAAAGTAAATTTCAATAATCATCATCATATCAGCCGATAGACGTCCACTGCTGGACATTAGGCCTCCCCAAAGGCTCGCCACTCCGACCAGTCCTGTGCCGCTTGCATCCACCGACTTCCCGCGACCTTCACCAGGGCATCGCTCCATCTTGTTGGAGGCTTGGTTGGAGCTCGTCTTCCTGTACGCGGGATATTTTTTTTTTCATGTCATTGGTATAGGCAAACGAGCGCACAGCCCACCTGATGGTAAGTAGTCACTGCAGCCCATGGACACCGAAATCCTATGATCCCCTATTAAGGAACCATAAGATCTCGAATGCATTGCTCACCCCGAGGCCTTATATGGCATGCCTCTTGTCCAGCAATTTCACCGGCTGCCTTAACCCCCTACCGGAACACAACATTGCGAGCACTGCTATTTGGCGGCAGGTTAGCGGGGAAAGAAGGTGCGGACGGACCTAGCACCAGGCCCTACCACTACCAGGAGTAAGTTTCAATATGTAATGTTATTTTAAACCAAGTCGATTACTTTCTCCATACCAAATTTTGTTGCAACCCGTCCAGTAGTTTTCGAGTTAAATCCGGACCAACATACATACATACATACAGTAAATTTTTCTAAAAATCGTTATTTTGTGTTCACTATCGTTTATATAGTCCCCTCGACTTGATAGTTTCTTTTAATTTTCAAGTTTCAGATGCGACTTCTTCTACAGACTTATTAAGTAGTACTCGTATATATTAGTATTAGTAGTTATATATAGATAACTAATTAGTTACTTATGCAGTTTATATACCTGGTATTGGCATTGTTGTTGTGTCGGTAATGGCTGTGGGCTTCAAGATGGAGAACCCGTGTTGGAAATGTACCGAAGTGGTCCCACTCACAGAGACCGTAGTTTCTGATTTGGTATCAACTTCTACCTTATAGACGCCTGGCTTGACATCACTCACTTTTACTTCCTAAATAAACAGACATGTAAGTATATATTCACATATTAAAATATCGTTAATTCATTAAAACCACACATAACGTTTAATATATTTAGAGACTCCTGGGCCTTCTACGCGTCACTTTGAAATATAAAATTCACATATTTTTTTTTACATTAAATAATGGGTACTTCTCTAATTTCGTGAAATCACGCGTTGATTTAGATTTGTTCTTCTCGAATGTTTGAAGTACATACATAATAATGGAGTAAAACTATAATAATATTGTACCAAACATGTACACTTTAGTCACAAAATCACCGCACGATTCGATCTTCTTTGCTTTTATACAAATTCCCCTAATAAGACAGTTGAAAAACGGATGGTCGCAGATTTTCAAGAAAACTATACAAATGTGAGATTTAAGGTCAAGTAAGGGTAGCATAGTTTTCAAGATAGGTACTTCGCTTTAAAAAAATCTTCAAGTAAGTACTTATAGCAATGTTTCCAGTTCAAGTCACCTAAAAATACAGTTTAAAAATGTTTAAATACCTACGTAGTTAAATTATCTCTCTTTAGTTTGTGTTACTTCCTTATTTTTATTTTGTCCAGCAGTGTGAAACTCCAACGGGCTGAATAAACAAGATGTCGATGTAGATAGCTGCGTACCTATGATAACTAATTAAAGCTTTCCAATTAAGGCGCGTGGTAAGGTGAAATACCACAATTTAGTCGCGTTTAAAGGCCTAAAACTAAAAATTGGCCCAAGATATAGGTCTCGAAAAAATATATACGAAGAATTGATATGTCCTCTTTAATCTGAGCTGCGGAAATTGCGATACAAAACATCAAGTAAGGCATTTTCAACCTTTTAAATCGCTACTGCTCAATATCTAGACTATGATTTTACACGGGCTGTCCAGAAAATGAAATTTTATCCAGTTTTTCATAATCTGAGCTGTGGATATTGTAAAATAATGATTCCTTTGGTCAAAAACCGTAAATAACTACCATTTCCATCATAAAAGTTGCGGTGGGTACGTGCGCGGACAATGCTTGTATATGTACCCACCGCAACTTTTGAAGAGCATATATCAATTCTCAAATGTATTTTTTCGAGACCTATATTTCGGCCTAATTTTTAGTTTTATGTCTTTAAACGTGCCCAAATTGGGTTTTTCACCTAATACGCACCTTAATATGAAATTGTAATTTATACTTATATAGTTATAGTTTCTAGTTATATAGGTATAGTTTACTTGTTCTTTTTTCCTTGTCTCTAATTTAATTAGGTATATCGTGCTATTAATATTTCATCAACACGAAAAGGAGGATAAACAAAAAGGAGGTAAAATAATGATGTGTTTTTGTTTTCAGGCATGTCGGTGGCTCCTCTCGACGGTTCTCCAGGAATTCCCCTGTATTTTTCTATCATTGATAACTAATAATATTTTAACACTGTTATCCTGTCCGTAGTAAGGTTTCAGCTACAGGTACGAGGTTTTTTAATACACAAAGTCACTGATTGCGGGAAAAAAAATCAAGTTCCTATTTAAATTATTAAAAAAATTTAAGACAATAGAGAGCTTCATTTGTTTTAAAATAATTTCCTAGCATTATATATCCTTTGTAAGGATATGCAACATATTAGTAAAAATAACATCTGAGCCAAAATTATAGGGGTATTCCGTCAATGTGATTATCCTCTATTATGATTTATCCTCTTTTGAAATTATTTGTTATCTTCCTAGTATTTCTGTAGTTTCTTTCTGATATTGATGCACCTACTCATTTTCTTTCTGTTTGGCCTTATGGTTGACTGGTAGAGAATGCATTTAGGCATTAAGTCCGCCAATTGTATACATTTTGTATGTGCAATGAAGTTTAAATAAATAAATAATATGTCGGAAACTGTTTGGAATAAGCGAGCGAAAAACATCTAACTTCGTAATTCAATTATTAAAAAACTAAAGACAATTGAGAGCTTTTTTTAAAACACTTCTTTAGTTTATGACTTTTCTAACAATATGCTACATATTATAAATAAACAAGTCTGAGTCAAATTACGGAATATTCCGTCAATAAGGCGGATATGGTTTGGAATTAGAGAGCAGGACAACTTTATTTTTATGACCGTTAAAAAAATTGTTACCTAGTCACTTAGGACCCAAGTTCCAAAGGTGAAAAGATAGCTAATAACCCCAACAATAACCCTAAAAATTTTGACGGTCCATGTGCCGAACACGTATATACATAATTATATCTGACTACATCCACCCACTGCTGAGTAAAGGCCTCTTAATTCTTACGCCACTCTATGCTGTTCTGAGCTGAGCCAGGCTCATACATCGCTTTCCAAACCAGTGAGACTTAATCGTATCGCAAGATGTTTGTTATGAATAAGGTTCGGACCCAGTATTAGACACAAGCTGTCAAAGCCCTTAGGTTAGCTATGAATTTTAAAAATTCCCATTTGATGTGTATTGACATTTATAATAAATAAGTTCCCTACCTGACATTTTTAAAGAAGATAAATTATTTGTATTTAAGATTGGAATAAGGGAATGGCTAGTAAATAAGTGTTTTTATTCTTTTTATTCCATGAATGATTTCTTTTTATGTACTTGCTGACGATTGAAATAGACCTGTGTTAGTTGTATTGGGAAGCCGTGGTGGCCTAGTGGTTCGACCTACCGCCTCTCATGCAGAGGGTCGGGGGTTCGATTCCGGCTCGCACCTCTAAGTTTACTTAATGTGCGAAATTCAATTTGAATTTACAACTGAGCTTTTCGGTGAAGGAAGACATCGTGAGGAAACCTGCACGCATCTGCGAAGTAATTCAAAGATGTGTGTGAAGTTCTTAATTCGCACTGGGCCCGCGTGGGTACTATAGCCCAAACCCTCTCGTGATGAGAGGAGGCCTGTGCCCAGCAGTGGGACGCAAATAGGCTGTAGTAATAAGTTGTATTGTAAATTAAGTTAAATAATATTATGTGGTATTAATAACCAAAATGTGTGTATACCTGAGAAGGTAGTATTTAGTGTTTCCATAATTTTGTGCATTTTATACAGCTCTGTACTCGACCTGACACAGTAAATGATTTTATGATTTTTTGAAATGATGTATTTTTAGACTATCGGATACTTACAGCAAAGTCGGTAAAATTGGTGGTGCATTCCGTAGGCATTGTCGAGCCTTTGGAGTCCTTCACGCCCACAGTCGGGTCCAGCCCAGACACAGCGACCACTAGTTCCTTCGTATCTCCATCCACAGTCACCTGAAAGAAAAACCTTAATTGTTATCCAAACGAGCACACAGGCCTCCTCATGGTAAGCGGTCACTGCGGGCACCGAAATCCTTTGACTCCTTATCTTATTATGAAATCAAAAGATTTCCTATTCCGTTCATCATGACCAAATCGCTAGAGTCCGTATTTTTATGGCACAGAGCGCACAGGCCTTCTGGTGCTAAGTATAATCTGGGGCCAATAATCGTTGAATCGTGAGATTGCGAATGCGTGGTCAACTCTAAGTCTAAGTCTAAAATGGAATGCCTATAGATATACCTTACTTTTCTATGATTGGTACTACCTACCAATTTCACCAACTCCCACCCCCGTCCCGAACAACAATACGATCAGTACTGCTGTTTGTTAGCGGGTAAGATGGTGGTAGCGATCCGGACATACCCTGCATCAAGGCCTGCCACCGCAGCAAAACGCATAATTTGATTTGCATTATTCAAAGTATTCTACTGGTTTATTTAAGTACTTACGTCGAAGTGGCTATCACCAGGAGGAAATGTTTTAACAGTCAATAAATTCTTTCGATTCCTTATTGAATTTTTTACGTAGTTTAATATCTGAAAAATTAAATGCTAAATTTAAAATGTATGGTAAATAAAAACTAATAGTAGACTTCGTCCACTTTAAAGGCAGTAGTTAAATAAAAAAAGAGAAAATTCTGATGCACAAAATAACCTCATCTATGTCATACTCCTTCACGTGGAACACATGTCCTAACGTAGCTTTTGCAAGTTTTTCATACACCTTATAATCTTTATCGTCGGGGCCTCCGCAGTCGTCGGTCAACACAAAAACGAGCTGAAAGAATAATAAAAGAATTAGTACTAAAGTGAGTAAAGAGTAAGTACTGCTTGAGTGGAGACCATGGGGCGAGAAGCTTCCACGAGGAAGACGTTACCGCAGATGCGATGGTCTGACGACATCAAAAGATCTACAGTGCTGGTATCAAATGGATGGAAGCAGCAGAAGATAGAGATAAAAGGCATAAAATGAAAGAGGCCTACATCCTAGCCGTTCCACGGGAACTAAAAAAGAAACGGTGTCTTACATGTTATTGTTTCTGCTCATACGAAGTCGCGGGCTAGTATCATAAATAAACACACTCATACACTCTTCCGATTACCGCGGTTTCACGTAACTAGGCAATTTTGGAGCAGCTTTTCTGATAAATAATCGCGTCACCTACATCTCTACCGGGTTTTCCTGAATTTAGATACAATTATTAACAACGACGAGCGAGATAATGCAAGATCAAATATCACGATTTTTTAATGCAAAATGGACTTAAAACCCAATATGAGTTATATATTATATTTGGCATGTATTTAAATCGATATCTCTGTATATTCCCTTTTTTCGGACAAAATATTTCAAAGTTAAACCAAAAATACCGACTTGCACCTAACTTTGCACACTAAATAAATCAAATGAAATATATTGTTTAATGGCATTTGCAGAACTGTTTTACTGAATTTATATCAAAATAGTATATCTAACAATTCCTTATAGTTCAACAAATATATTAAAACTTATATGAGACAACCCAACACCTAATTTACTTTTAGGAACATCGTTTATTCTAAATAAAGCTCAATTTAATCAGTTACCTTTAGATAATCAAGTACACAAAAAAATAATCAAGTGCTAACTTAACATGCACTAAACATTGGCACATTAAGTGGTAACTCAGTTCAGAAACAATACTTAGAACTGTACGGCCGTTTTTGGGACTGAATTTTTGTCACTACGCGATTTCACGATTTGCTGCTATATCGACGGGTCCCTATTCCTGGGCCTCTATTCCTGGTCGGTTTGCCCTTCGGGCGTATACATGGTGGGTCAGAAAATATGGCAAATAATTAACCCACAGTATCGGCTATCGATTCTAAGTATATTGTATAGGTCTTAATTTTTTTTCGAGTTGTTAAAAAAAAAATGTATAGGATTCAGGCGTCGCTCACACAACCAATCCCATATACAACTTTTTTTTACCAACTCAAAAAAAATTAAAGACCAATACAATATACTTAGAATCGATAGCTGATACTGTTGGTTAATTATTTGCCATATTTTCTGATCCACCGTGTATAGATAACTCGAACCTACCATCCATACCATCTACTCGAACATACCAACTAGTTTTTTTAGAGTTTTTTTTTGATAATGGAAACTTATTTTATTGTGCACTTTTAGAAATTCCGTAGTAAGTAATTAAAACAAAGTACAATAATTTAAAGTGCAAGTTAGTATTTTTGTTTTATAAATCATATTATATATCCGATGTATGAACCACATGTTTGGTGTGAATTCGATAAAAAAGGTCATCTCGTTTGTATGTTTTTTTTTGTAGGACATGTTTAGTTATCAATTGTTTTTTTTGCACAACTAGTATGCATTCATTAGTGGAGTTACCTAGTCTGCTGAAAGATTAGATATAATATAATTAATTTTATAGATGTACATTTAAATATATCCCGTTATATTTATACGGCTAATGGTTCTTAAATCTCAAATCAAAGCACTTATTACCTGTATCTGCTTTTTTTGGCTGAGGGTTTCTATTTCGGGGGCCATTTCATAGTCTTTCGCTGATGCGTCAGTGAATATGTACAGAGACGAGGCTTCTCGGCTGTTTTCCAAGGCTATTTTTATAGCACTTAGGCACTTTTCTGGGCAATCGCCGCCTCCGTCAGCTTTGATACTCGCCAGGGCTTCTTTGAAGATACGTCTGTCCTTGGTGGTCGTGCATGATGGAACTGTTTTCAAAGAAACATTAAAGTTTTTCCGGTAATTTTACCTAGGAATCTGCTTAAAAAAATACTTATATATAGAACCGTTTAAATAGGATTTTTTCATCGAACCCATTTCATGAAAACTTTTTTCGAAATAGCAAGTTTTTTTAAGTATATAGTGAATTAACATATAATTTACTCGCCTTACAAAATCAAATACTTTTCGTTTAAATACTGTTTCATCATCATCATCATTTCAGCCGAAAGACGTCCACTGCTGGACATAGGCCTCCCCCAAGGCTCGCCACTCAGACCGGTCCTGTGCCACTTGCTTCCACCGGTTTCCCGCAACCTTCACGAGGTCGTCGCTCCATCTTGTTGGAGGCCTACCGACAGCTCGTCTCCCGGTTCGCGGGCGCCACTCGAGAACTTTCCGGCCCCATCGGCCATCAGTCCTGCGAGCAATGTGCCCCGCCCACTGCCACTTAAGGCTCGCAATTCTTCGGGCTATGTCGGTGACCCTAGTTCTACTGCGGATATCCTCATTTCTGATTCTATCACGCAGAGAAACCCCGAGCATAGCCCTCTCCATTGCCCTCTGAGTGACTTTGAGCCTTCTTATGAGGCCCATCGTAAGCGCCCACGTCTCGGAACCATAAGTCATCACTGGCAACACACACTGGTCGAAGACTTTCGACTTGAGACACTGCGGTAATTTGGACGAAAAGACACTGCGAAGCTTCCCGAACGCTGCCCAGCCGAGTCGGATTCGACGATTGACCTCTTTCTCGAAGTTGGACCTACCTAACTGGACTGTTTGTCCCAGGTATACATAATGGTCAACAACTTCGAGCGCAGAGCCTCCGATTATTACGGGAGTTGGCACAACATGGACATTAGACATAATTTTCGTCTTGTCAAATACTGTTTAAATAAAGTCAATTTAGGTCTTGTCGGCGCCTTAATAAGCTATCCTACAAATTTTTAAACCTAACCTTAAGGTCAATATTGATTACAAAGCGATAAACAGTATTTTTTGACTAATCTATATAAGAAAAAAAATACAAAGCGATAAACAGTTTGATAATGTCTAAATGCTGATGTAATAAACATGGATTTACCAGTACGTGATTCTCAATTAAATAAATAGTACATGGGCGACTCGGCTCGGCTGAATTTTTTTCCGTTATGAGACATAGCTTGATTGATTTGTCCTGCTGATCCCCAAAAACCCCTAAATCCCAAATTTCAACGAAATCGTTAGAGGGTTTTCGAGAATTTGATTACAAATATAACGCTTAATTATATATAGCTTTATTATATATAGCTTAATGGGACCCCAACTATCTCCATGCCAACTTTCATCTCAATCGGTCCAGCGGTTGAAGCGTGAAGAGGTAACAGACAGACAGACAGACAGACATACCGACAGACAGACAGAGTTACTTTCGCATTTATAAAATTAATATGGATAAAAAAATATGGATATGGATCTATGCAAATACATACAAATATTGTTTAATAGTATAGGATTACCATAAGTGGCCTCCCCCAAGGCTCGCCACTCCGACCGGTCCTGTGCCGCTCGCATCCACTGACTTACCGCGACCTTCACCAGGTCATCACTCCACCTTGTTGGAGGCCTACGCGGACGCGGACGCCATTCGAGAACTTTCTGGCCCATCGGCCATCAGTTCTGCGATTAATGTGCCCCACCCACTACCACTAGCTAAAGGCTCGCAATTCTTCGAGCTATGTCAGTGACCCCAGTTCTACTGCCTTGGGGGAGGTCTATGTTCAGCAGTGGACGACTATCGGCTGATATGATGACCATAAGTGGGTACCTAAGTAATTTCTTACCGGTCTCCTCGAACATTACCAACACAAAATCTTCTATATGCGTGAACTTGGAATTCATCACGGTGTCAAATATAGAATCAACATCCAGCCTCACTTTGTCGATGATTTTGTGCATGGACCCGCTTTTATCAATGACGAATGTCAAACTACTCCTCACATCTCCCGAACACACTGCGTTTAAATAAAAAAAATAAAAAAAAACAACTAAAGTGTACATCGACATTTTGAACGAACCACATGCCGCGTCGAAACTGCACGAAGAGCCGACCCACATTGGGCTTAGAAAATAAATTAACTTTGTACAGTCATAGGTATATCTCTTGTGCAGAGGTTGGTAACCTTTGAGAGCCACGTGCCACAATGTGGTAAAATATAGGGAAGGCCACTGAGAATTATAAACCTAAACATCAACCATTTAGGATACTAAAATTATTTTTTATTTAGCTTTAGCAAGTAGGTTATATTCAGAAAAAAAGACGCGGGCTGCAAGTAGGGTGTCGGTCTGAGGACCGTGGGTTGTCGACCACTGCTCGACACTCGAGTGCTAGTGTCACCCCATTCTAAACGCGCGCGTAAACTAGACTAGTGCCCACGACCGAGTGCTTGTCCACTCTAAAAAAACAATGGTTAGTTTTTTGGTTGATGTTTTTATTGTCATCGGACATTGTCTTGTTGTTGTATCTGATCACAAAAATACATCGTGAACTGAAAAACTAATCATGATTTTTTAGAGCTGACAATCACTTGTCGTGGGCAATTAAAGTACACTCTGGTTTAACCTACTCAATAGTACAAGTTCTCTGCTTCTAATATATATGTATATGATCGCGTTTCGCGTTCGCATTTTCGTAGAACCCCCCAATGATTTCGTCGTTTACGGGGGTGACAAATCGTTCTAAGACTCTCATATCTGGGAAAAATCATTTTTCAGCTATTTTCATGCAATCAAAGTTCGTTCGCCCAGATAGGGATAAATTAGCAAAATTCAATGTTTTAATTTTAAGTATATAATATGCCGTGGATCTACTACTACTACTACATACAACAGCCTATTTGCCTCCCACTGTTGGGCACAGGCCTCCTCTCATCGCGAGAAGGCTTGAGGTATGGTCCCAACGCGGGCCCAGTTCAGATTGGGGACTTCTTTTCAGCCGAACTTCGCACATAAGTAAACTTAGAGGTGCGAGCCGGAATCAAACCCCCGACCCTCCTCGCCTCACCCCGCATGAAAGGCGGCAGGTTGAACCACAATGCCGTGGATCTGTTTATCTCGAATTACTTACATAAAACAGAATAACCATGAAAACTGCAGAACATTGAGCAACTTTATACAGTATAATTTTAAGGATAATTAGCACAAAAATATAATTGGTGATGCGTTGTCAATAATAAGCCATTGTTTTTATTAAAATTATCCGCATACCTATTACTGTATTAAGGACGTAGTAAATTTTAAATATAAAATTTAGTTGGATAAAAATAAATCATATTGTGCGTTCATACAAATTTCATTAAAATTCATTAGGTACCTATATTAGCTACGTCCGCGAACCGGTAGACGAGCTGTAGGTAGGCCTCCAACAAGATGGAGTGACGACCTTGTAAAGGTCGCGGGAACGCGGTGGATGCGAGTGGCACAGGACCGGTCTGAGTGGCGCGCCTTGGGGGAGGCCTATGTCCAGCAGTGGACGTCTATCGGCTGAAATGATGATGATGATGATGATGATTACCTACTAGCTCCTTGCCCGAGTCTTCGCCCGCGTGGAATTTGGTTATCGCGTTCCCGCGGGAAGTTTGCGTTTGTCCGGGACAAAAAGTAGCCTCAACCTATCTCCATCTTCATATAATTCGGTCCAGCGGTGTAAGCGTGAAGAGGTAATACAGACAGACAGAGCTTCTTTCGCATTTATAAGTTATATTAGTATATTATGGATAGCATGGATACTTATAAGGACTAATAATGATTCTGTAGAAATCACGTGACCGTACACGGCATTACAGTACAGACCAAAGCACCGTGAAAAGAAGTAACAATATCAACTTATAATATATATACCAATAAAAACTTTCATTCACATGGGGTGGAACACTCGACTGGCTAGCATTCCCCTCACAGAACTTTAAACATTCCCAACACGCATTTGCCCATATCCAAGCAAATAGATCGCACTCTGGTGCTGATGCCAGGAGCGCATTCAGCAGCTCGAGTGAGCGCAGGGGCGGCAAGCTCCGGGGGAACCTCGGCACGTCGGGGACGTACAGTTTCACGAGCTGGCCCACCAGTTCCGGGAAATCCATTTCCCCGCACAGAGCCCGAACAGCCAACACAAGCAAGTTACAGTTACGCCTTACCTCTAAGGAATTGTAACCTAGAGTTCCAAGGATATATTGAGCTGGGTATAAAAATGGATAGTACCCATATACATACTATTGTCACAAAATTAATTTTTAGTAGATTATGATCACGCAGACAATGTTGTGGGTAGAAGCTAGTTAGTTTATAATAGTAGTATAGTACGTAATTACGTATACTATGCTACTATAAATCGTGAAAATCTCTGCATCGGCAAGATACGGCTATCGTTAGGGATTAAGGGCCTACACTAAATAAAAGTAATATTAAAAAATTTCAAGACCCCCGACTCATGGTTATCTTACCATATACTTTCAATATCATTGAAGTAACACGGTATCAAATTTTGAATCGATCGGACATAAGGAGGTTAGTCAGATCCCCTCATCAACTAGAGAAGAGCTGATGATTTTCAAACGGCTAAACAGATTTTCATGAAACATGGCTAAGAACACTCTGGTTAAAATTATCTATGACACAAAAAAAAACTAAACCACACGATCCACGATCTACGATACCACAGACAGATACACAGACAGACACGTTAAACTTATAACACCCCTCTCTTTTTGCGTCGCGGGTTAAAAATAGTTGAAGCTATAGAGGCGTGGCTTAGTCGCATCACGCGCGGCGTGATCCGCCCCCGAGTTGTAACCAACCCCCCCCCCCCCCCCAGCCTAATATTATATTAATATTATACCTACCTAGAATTAAACGTTTGGCCAATGAAGTCTAGTGATAACGAAATAGGACTCTACTGTTGTGAACCGTTGATAACCTAGGTACTTTTAGTCATGATTTACGTATTTTAAAACTTACCTTAAAGATCAAGAATCAGTACAAATACCCAACTCAAGTAATATTTAAATTCCTATTAAATAAAGAACTTACTGCATGTTTGTTAGAAAATATTTTAGTTAGTAATACAAATTATGTCATAGATTTAATTGGGCAGAGTAGTCACTCCACGAGTAGAAAGGCTAGATAAGACAAAGAGTAAATAAGAACAGACAGTTCATTAAAGATTTTGTCAAAAAAGTATATGAAACTAAGTTTATGAAATAAACATTTATTAACCTGGATATTTATGGTATAGTGTTCTTTGGCCTCTGAAGGAGGGAAGGAGCTCATCCCCGCTCCCGTGGTTGCTACCACGCGGGCTAAACCCGTTCCTATGATCCACACCCACTACTGGACAGACCCCTAGCCATAATAATAAGAATATTCACTTTAAGGTCATGTGATGTCATTCGGTTTGTATGGTTTACAAGCGAAAAGAGGGATCTAAAATTCCATATCTCAAATACCTTAATATGGAATATATTTAAGTTATTGATCTTTCATTAATGCGTATTTCTTGCATACCAATGTGTCTTTAGCTTTGTCTTGCTAATTGATGGGTAAATCTTATTTTTGATTTATTATTTTATTATATTGTAATGATCTATCAATTGTCGCTTAGAGGTAGGTGCCAGCCGTCTTTACGTAGGCGTTTACCTCGGGTAGTTTCCCAAGCTAGATTGAAATCTCATCATAGCTAATCAGGTAAAAGGATTTCTATTACTTCCTTTTAGTACTTGAATTAAAAAGATGTTATATGCTTTAATCTAAGATCAACAACAATAATTAATTAATTAATAATATATGTCTTTACTCAAATAGTCTTTATAAACATTTAGATTGGTCTAGAAGCTACCACCGGATCGGAATAACTTACTGCAGAGAAGAGCCGGCAAGAATCTCTGGAGATTTTCTTGAACATTCCTTGTTGAATATAATTTATTTAGAATATTCTGGTATAATCAAAGGTCTGGTCTTTAATTTACTCAATGTCATATAAAATTAAGTAGTTATTCCATCAATTCTGATTACTTTCCAAAGCTCTGAATTGACAAGAGAACTTAGGTAGATTTATTAAAAATCCCTATTTAGAAAGTCAATCCATCAATTCTGATTACTTTCCTAAGCTCTGAATTGACAAGAGAACTTAGGTAGATTTATTAAAAAATCCCTAATTGTAATCTACATTTACTTCCAAAATATATAAGCAAACGCTGCATCCCACAGCTCCCCATTTAAATGCGTAAGAGTTGTGTAAATTAATTCAAATAAAAGTTTCAGGATGGGTTGTTTCCCTGTGTGCCTGACCCTAAGATCCTATACCCGTGTGATCGAGTCTGACCGAAATTGGACTGGGTGACAGAACAGACTCTTGTGTTGATGAGCGTGAAAATATAAATATATAGACAGAAGACTAAATTCGACTGAGCATGAGAGATCTTCTCAAATCACACATGCACACCCAAACTCAGGAGGCAAAGGTTGGCCCTGCTTCGTATAATGCACAACCCCTGGACTCGCCTCAGAGCACCAGTTCACTTCTACCCCTTGAATTTAACCCTTCCCCACGTAGGATAAATAGCTTGAATGTACGTATATCCCATGGCAAAGCCGCGTTTCAACCCAAGCTATCGTGGAGACGATAGCTTTAGGAGTAAAGACACGACTTTTGTCCTATTCAAATCTCACTGGAGTTGTAAACAATATATAATAAATCAAGTAAAAGAAACGTAAATAGTCAAAGAATTCCACAATAAATCTCCACTTACTTAGAGACTAAAATGAAAATCAATGACTACCAATAAAGGAACTCCAAGGAGATGTGAACCGTTCCGCGTTTCAAAGAAAACTGCCTCCCATTTTACATTACGCTTCGGTCGCAATCCTTTTGTTTTCCTATTTCAAACCCCAGCTTTTTCTAAATTTTGAATCTAGATGAATCTCAAGAAAGCCGACTGCTGACGCCAGTCATAATTAAAACTAATATTAAATAAAACATTATGAATTCATTTAATAAATTACTGTCATGTTAAAATGTTAAATTTCTAATTGATTTGAGAATTATGTAAACCCTCACACTCTAATAAGTTTTTGAAACTCAAATGCTCCTACTTACAGTGACATCTAGCGTTTAAACTTTGAACTCATTACTTCAACTAAAGACCTCCGTATTCCAAGTTGACCATGTTTCAAGACCTACTAATTAACTCCAAACTTTCCCGTTAGATGTCACTAATTTTTACTTAGACATTTAACTAAGCAAGCTTTACAGACACTAAAATTCTGAATTTGATTCCCGACAGCTTAGTTATGATAATTTGTCCCTCAATATGAATTAATTTATTATGTTTCTTAGTAACTAGACAAGTGACAAATTGGTTAGTTACAGAGTGTACCCGCGAAACTCAAAACACCAACATCAATTCTGGTTTTGCGCTAAGTTAGGTAAAAAGTACGTAAAAAAAACTAGTGTTTACAGTGAAAGTAATTTATTAATACTTGTACATAGAGTTCACTGGGCATCGTGTTGTAGTCATGTAGGCGTATCAGGCGAGGTGCAGAGCGGAGCTCTCTGAGAGGTGAGCGACGCCGGCGAGCAGGCGGCGGCGCGCCGTGACGACGTCTCGCAAGTCGAGCGCGCTCGCCAGCTCCTCCACGCGGCAGCAGTATGTGTACCCGCGCTCCCGGTCGCGCCAGAGACTGGCGAACACACCGATCACGTTATTGAACGACATTTCGAGACATTGTTTGCAACAGCAAACGCAAAAGCAAAAAGCTGTCGAAGGCTGGTCGTCAACAGACGACCAGCCTTCGACAGCTTTTGCCATTATTAGGATCTTGATCACAAGAGCTCCGTTCGCAGATTACTCATTTTTCTATACTATAGCGATAAACCAGTTCTATAGCCTGTCCCCGGATGGTAATAGCTGGTAAGCGAGCACACAGGCCACCTGTTGGTAAGATTGGTTAGGTCACTGTGGCCCATGGACATAAGGAATCGTAAAAAACGTATACCCTGAACTGGTAATTTCACCCCTTTGGCCAAAACATTCCCTGATGTGGAAATGAGTTTTCACCTCACTGGCTCGAAAGTGGTCGTTTTGCAGCTTGATATCCGAGCGCAAAAGTTGATTTTATCCGCTAGCGTGGAAAGTGTTTTTGAAATTCGAACGACGCATGACGCCACTGTCACAATAAAAAAACAACGATACGTTCTGAAACGCAATTCGTCGTGAGAGTTTTATTAAAATAAAGGTTCAATTTACTTAATATCATCATTAATAAAATTATATTAATAATACACCGTTTCAAATGTATTTCATTATTTGACTATGTTTTATCACAAAAATACTTAAATATGTGTATATTTTAACTGTATTCAATGAATAATTGAATCTTGAAGTACGAGTAGGGTAGGAGTGATTTGGAACGCAACCCCGGAGGTTGCGTTCCAAATAACAAAAAAAAACATTAAAAAAAATAAAAAAAAAGTTTTAGATTGCTGGTTTTGTAATTTAGAATACCTATACGAAGTAATAAAGAAAATATGAGCGATTCTAGCGATGAAGATACGAATTTAACTCCTCCAGAGTTAGCACAAACTGTACGTGACGCCGAACTAAGTCTTCTTCCCGAACAATCGCGCGTGAGGCGAAAAAATTTGTGTTGCGCTCAGCAGCAAAGTCGTTTGCTGTCTCGTGCCTTGAAACCCTCGTTACACTCAGGATTCTATATTTGAACCACTCGCTTCGCTCGTGGTTCAACCCTAGAATCCTTCGTTCACTCGGGTCTCAATCACGCACTCACAGCAAACAACAACTTTGCAGCCTTGCATAACAAATAACTATTGTTTTGTCCGAAACGCGTCGTGGCCTACACCAAAACTCTTGCTCCATTTTGTAAAAAAGATCAATCTTGGAAAATGAATCGGGAACTTGGGGAGTGTTCGTAAGGGAAGAGTGGATGAAATGGTAGAAAGCAGAAAAATATACTTTGTAGCTTTTTGACGTGATAACGACTTATAAATTGATGAACGCCGGCTGCGCCCACGACGAAACATGACGCAATGTATGTCCATGTATGTCCTCGTGGCGATATGTATGTCCTACGTAACGGGACATATTAATGTTTTCTTATGACGTTATCACGTAAAATTATCGTCCATAAGCCGACTTTATAGACAACCGATTTTTTGGTATATAAGTATTAGGAGATTAACATACCAAAAGTTCCCACCCCTAAGAGGCTAGACGGGGGGAAATCTATAAATAGGTATACCTATAAAAACTTGCCAGTAACCCTTGATTGTCGCACAAAATGTCTGTGACGTACCTGCTGCGCATCCAATCCGTCTCGGAGCAGACGTCCCGGCAGAGCTGGTAATGGCTGGCCTCCATCGCGCGCAGGCCGGGCACGTTCACCTGAACGATGCCGATCGCCGCGTTCCTCGTCGGGTCCTCCACCACCTGCCACGTCATTCCATCAATTCCGGGTGCAAACAGCGCGTATAACAAGCAATGAGCATTCTGGTGAGCCCCATAAAGTCAAAACAAAGTAGAGGATATCCCTCAAAGGGCAATCGACAGGGATTATATGCACGGGGTCAACAGAAATGCAGGGTCATCAATATAGCCCTGAGAATAGAGAAGCTTAAGTGGCAAAGGATGGGGCAGATTGCGCATACAACTGAATGTTGATGGAGCCAGAAAGTTCTTAAATGGCATCCGGGTACCGAAGACGAGCTGTCGGTAGACCTCCAATAAGATGAAGCGACAACTTTATGAAGGGTCGCATTAATTGCTGTGAATGTAAGTGGACCGTTCTGAGTGGGGAGTCTTACGGGTTACGTATATCTACAGTAGACGCCTTCGAGCTGACATATTGATCATGGATTCCATAAAAGGCGCTTGATTAAGCTGAGTTGCATCAACCATCTTTGAAGGAGTCATCCACGTTAGGGCCTGGGTAGACGACGTACCTACTCTACGTTTCATATCGCAACCTATAGATATACCTAGGTATATCGGAGGTGAGGTGTGACAGTTCTTGATGCGTATAAGATACATCGTCTGCATGGGTCTTTAAAAATGGCTGCCGAGCTTTCATTTTATGTATAGAAACCTTTTCTCCATACTTTAACCTTTTCAACGGCATGTCAAATATAAAAGCCGTGACTCAAGAGTGGCTGACGTCTAGGGCGAAAATGGATCTTACGCATACATTATTTAACCTCTTATTCGTCGTACGCCGTTTTACGATATAGGTTGCTGTTAGGGGTTTTCTGGGTTTACAAATCTATCTAGCTAGAGATCATAGCCGAGAAAACTCGGTTTTAGCTTAGTTCACCCAAGCAAACTCGATCGCCCAGTTACTGAGAATATGGAAGGAACGCTTCTCTACATTATGCTATATAAAGAAGAAGGGTGTCTTCCAGTTCTGCGACGAGGCATACTTGTTTAGCTAGTGGGTACATTGAACAGCTCACCTTCCAGAAGTACTCCGGTACCGAGGCGCCGCCGACGGAGTAGACTCCGAGCGCGCCGGCCGCGCCGCTCGTCACGCGCAGGTCGCGCCGCGCAGCGCGCGCCAGCGCCCGTACGCGCGACTCCACCTCCTCCCAATTCTGCATCAGGAAAAACAAATGACTGCAAATACTAGGAAAGA
Source organism: Aethes cnicana (assembly GCA_963971205.1). Taxonomy (NCBI): domain Eukaryota; kingdom Metazoa; phylum Arthropoda; class Insecta; order Lepidoptera; family Tortricidae; genus Aethes; species Aethes cnicana. The sequence continues at coordinate 3,203,941 of OZ020289.1, read as the reverse complement.
ACTTTCTTTTGCGCATGGGCCACAGAGCCCATCCAGCCTGATCGTTAGCCAACCAATCGCATAAACAAAGAGATGGAGTAGTACCTAGTAGTTCGCAAGGAAAGTACACTGCCGGGCCGACACGCTCTAATTAGAGCTAGTTTCGAATCTAAGAGTAGGACCACTCAGTCAGGCAGGTATCATTTTCGAATAATTCAAGCAAGAGTGAAAAGTCACTGTGTGACATAAAGATGTCAAAAAAAATGCTCTGTTCCACTACGGAAACTTGGACTAAATTCCCTAATAATATTATTAATTGATTGCAATATTGTTGCAATAAATTCCCAAATAAAGCCGGAGGTGAGTACCTCAGAGTGGCAAGTGCTCCACTGCGGAGCCACGTTGAGGCGCGAGTACGTGGCGGCGCGCAGCCCCGGAGCCACGTCGCGCGCGCCGACCAGCTGCCGCCGCGCGAAGCAGCACCCGTCTTCAAACCCGCCGAAACTCCTGCCCAACCTCCAAGAAATCTCCCGATTCTGAGTACCACAGGCGTACGTTCGGTTCATGTCGATCGAAGGCTGACCTATATCGAACCAATTAATATTGTACTCGGGCATAACGTCAGACACAGATAACCCAACCTTGTGCTTAGTATAAATAGTGTTTCTCGTCGCCAAATCCAAACAAACTTGGTACACTTCTATAAAAAGCCCAGGCATCTCGTAACCGACGCTCATTATTTCTGATCTGCCATTCGCACATTTCTGACCTGTCCTCTTAATTTTCGGATTAATTTTCTGACGGCATTTTAATTCCAGGTACGAATAACGTCTATCGCCATGACTGAATTGCTTGTCATTCACACACTCCACCTCTATTCGTTTTTGCGCTATCTTGTTAAACTGGTCGGGGCAAAGCAGCGTTACACGGTCTCCACTTCTAATATGCACGTATCCATCGGTAGTGTCAACTTCTTTCACTTCTAGAAAGCGTGTCAGAATGAGAGGTTCGTTACCATTAAAATCTGTCTTCGTATCCAGGACGCATTCTGAAACAGAAATTTATGATCTAGTAGCTGTCCTGGTATAAACATGATCTTATCACATTTTTTGTAATTTTATTTCTTGGTACTTACCATGCGTGGAAATGACATACTCCCGTTGTATAGTACCGAACTTGTTGGCAACGACACACGTGTAACGGCCTTGGTCCCGCGGGCCGCTCATCTCGACCTCATGGGTAGAACCGGAGACGGGTAGCGGCATATCGTCGTGAAACCATTGGACCTGCAAAATTTACACTGCGTAGGTATTTACTTACAAAGCGGTTATTTTCCAAGAATTCGACTGTAGAGTGGAGTGTTCCGAAGAGCTGTTTAAATTGGTACCAATCGAATTCTTCTGCCACCGCACACTCCCAATTTATCGGCAGAAAGTCCATGCCCAGAAGAAAAAGTCGCAACAGGAAGTTCATTCCAGATAAAGACGTTCTAGAGAATGGGTCACCAGACTACGTTAACATTCTTGATGTAAACCAGGCTATTAGAAACTTGCTATGCTATTTGGGGCTTATTAAAAAGGAAGAAGTAGAAGCAATAGTTCTATGACCCACGAAGTGTTATAAAAAGCATTAATGTGTCATAGGTGTAATAGTTAAAAAAGGTGTTTTCATTTATTTGCGACTCTTCGAACGGGCCTTGTTCGAGGAGTAGCATTGGAGGTCCCAACACACTGGTTAAAAAATATTGGTCTGAAAATTCTTTATTGACGGCGTTAAGATTTACTTACCTCCGGCTTTGGTTCCCCAGTGGCGTCGCAGTCCATGACGGCGATGTTGCCGACGTCGAACTCTATGTCCGTGTTGTCTTCGACCAGGAATTGCGGCGCCCAGACAACCGTCACTCGAGTGGAGCCGGTGCGGGCGGTGATCGAACTCACGCGACAAGTATACAGGCCGGCATCCGAGCGGGACAGGTTTTTGAATGATAACTCTTCGTCCGATATCATCCGACGGTCCTGAAAGGCGCTTCAATCAGATTGGAGGGCGATTTTTTGCTAAAGTAATAAAATTTAACATCTTTTCTCTGAATCCCGCCGCCATAAAGAACTTAAGACATACGTAAAGTACCGAAAAAAAAGTAAAGAGCTTCGTGCTCTTTCCCATTCCGAATGTCTTGTCTCGATGAAGCAGACGAGATCTCAAACCTTAAACCATCGTAAGCGATCCGTTCTTTCATGCGGGACGCTGCACGGGATGACAGCAGGTTTTCCTTCTTCAAGCAAGATGGTATCCTCAGGCGTTCCGGGGGTAGGGTAGGCTGTAGACAAAAAGGGTTTGTATAGAATTTGGCGACTAGCTTGGTCTTTTAACGGCAAATAAAATAATTATTTTACTCGAAAAACATAACACGCCTTTTGGAGCAGACAATTTAAATAATATATATCGTCGCTAGACAGACGATATTGTGCATGTTGAAAAAAATGTAATGTTTTTTATATAAATAAAATACTTACTTAAAAGTAGCAGGTATGTGTTTTGTGGGTGAGAGAGAAGAGCTTTTAAAATATGCTGCGGATAGGGAACTAAGCTTTCTTGGACTGTGCAGTAATATATTGCTTGCAACTCACGATGCACGTCGACTTGGAAGGCCTGTGCTGCTTCGCTCAGCGAATTGACAGCGTGGCAGGTGTAGGAGCCGGCGGCGCGTGCATCCACGTCCTTCAGCAGCAAGGCCTGCTCGCTATCCACCATGTACCACGGTGAATCTGCGACACACACAGTTGGGAGCCAGTGGGTACTATATTTACTTATTTATTTATTTAAGGAGAACCAACAGCTTAACTACAACAGCATAAGATACTTAATTAAAAACAAAAAGCCAATTATAGGATCTCACAAATAGCGACAGCATATTATGTTAAAACTAACTTAAGTAAACGCGCACTGGAAACGGAAAAAACGGTAAAAACGGTAAACGTATATGCTAGAAAGATAGCTGGTGGTAGAACCTTATGCAAGGTCCGTCCGAATAGCTACTATCGTTTTAATTGCTAACCTGCCGCCAAATAGCAGTGCTTGCACTCTTGTGTTCCGTTATGTGGGCAAGGTAGCCGGTGAAATTACTGGCTTAGAGGCTTTCCTGTTAGATTATGTTATTGTCCTAATGTTGGCCACCATGCTAATTTGTTTAGTATTAATATCATGCTGCCAACATAGCCACGAAATAGGTTTACGTATGTTTTGTCTTTGACTGCATCTATCTTGTCCATTGCCCGCCGCTCACTTTCGAAAAAAAATTTGTCGTGTCAGTGTGCTGATCTTTTATTGTATTATTATATTTAAAAGGTTATGGGAAAATAAAAAGAAATAATGATGCGAGAAACGGTCAGCCAGATGGCACAAGAAAAATAGTCGAGATATTTTGGGATTTTCAGGTAAAATAATTATACGATACAAAAAAACTAAAGAATGTCATCTTCCATAGTAATGCCCCAAGCCCCAACTTGATGAAAAACAAAATTTTTCAAACTGGAAATTTAGGATTAAAATCCTTTTAGAAGAAAAAGACGCAGCATCAGTCTTAACGGAAAATCCACCAAATGGTAAAGAATACGAAGCATTTGCTCTTAAAGATGTTAAGGCAAAATCCACGATCGTACAATATGTATCCGACAAATTTCTGGATATTATTAAGAAGGCCAACACGAGCAAATATATGATCTCCAAGTTAGAAGAAATATTTGAAACGAAAAGCGTGTTCAATAAGTTACACCTAAAAAAGAAACTACTATCATTAAAATGTACGGGTAACTTACAAGATCATTTCTTAAAATTTGATTCGATTCTGAACGAGTTGGAAGCCGCGGGCTGTAAGTTGGACGAAAGCGACAAGGTAGCGCATTTATTAGAGTGTAGAGAAAGAATTAAGCGAAGACTTTGTAAAAACCCGACTATTAGACGCCGAAATAAAAAACAGCGACAAGGACACAATGCCTGAGATGACATTCATGGCCTGTTTTAAGTGTGGCAAAAGAGACCACAAAGCAACTGATTGCTACAACATAATAACTACAACAGTAATTACAACCCACATAGAGGCCGTACTATGCAAAGAGCTCACACAGAGGTCATAACTCATATAGAGGCCGAAGCTCATACCAAGTAAGAGCGTATAGAGGTGCATTTAGAGGTCAAAGTCAAAGTCCACACAATTCGAGAGATAAATTATCATTCATAGCAATGGCCGCAATAGAAAACACAGATAATTTTATATTAGATTCAGGAGCAACAAACCATATGGTAAAGAAAGAATGCGAAAAATACGTAACAAATGTAACAGATTTATCAACACCAATGAAAATACAAATAATGGTCAAGTTCTAATTGCTCGAAGAAAAGGCACTTTAATAGTTAACTATAAATGTTCACGACCATTAGACATTGAAATTGAAGTACTATTATTAGAAGGATTGCGACACAATTTATTATCCATTAATAAATGAACAGATAAAGGTTTTAACATCACATTTACTAACAATAATGTGTTGATACGCAAAGGCAACATATGTATAAAGGGTAATAAATGTAACAGCTTGTACATATTGAAACTAGACGCAAATATCGAAGAAGCTCATGTTGCGAACAACGATATATGGCACAAAAGACTTGGTCATATAAACTACAATGATTTAAAAATATTTGAATTTACCTGTACCAGGCAAGATCTGTGAAACATGTATTGAAGGAAAAAGTACAAGGAGAAGCTTCTATTATGAGAAAAGCAATAGTAAACAAATTGGAGATTTAATACATTCAGACTTATGTGGACCTGTAGAACCCACTAGCATATATGGCTTTAAATACTTTCAAGTACTTATTGACGACTATTCACATTACCTTGTGGTACGTCTACTGAAAACAAAAGATGAAGCTGAAAGCAATATAATAAACTTCATAAAGTTGATAAAAACACAATTCGGATTGAAAACAAAACGTTTAAGACTAGATAATGGTGGCGAATTCAGTTCAAACAACTTTAAGAGATACTGTACAAACAAAGAAATACAAATAGAATATACAACACCATACACGCCACAACAAAATGGAACGTCAGAGAGAATGAACCGTACAATACTAAATAAAGTGAGAACAAAATTAATTGAGACTAAATTACCGAAAGAATTATGGAGTGAAGCAGTGATGACGTCTGCGTATGAAAATGAAAATGAAAATGAAAATATTTATTCAGCAAATAGGCCACATCTGGGCACTGGGACACGTCACTTTTAAATGAATTTAACAGAAATGAATTTACCAGCGCTTCCTAGACCCATTGCTTATGAGATAAATAGAAGTCCCACTGCAGCATTAAGGCGGTTCATAGACCCAGCTCAGCCGTCACTGTCACTCGTGGGACGAGTGAAAGAGAAAGCGCTACGCACAGAACGCCCGATTTAGTTACTTTTTAACACGTTTTAATTTCTATAAAAATACCGTCTAAAAAATGGCATTTATAAAGCTGTCGATGTATGCATATAATATGGATATTTTTTGTGTTATAATTAGTTTTACACTGTTTGATATAATAAACTGGAGTAAAGTTAGATTAGCGGTCCGAGTTAGAGGTTACTTTGGAATTAAATTGTATCGAGCAAAGTTTCGTGAAACGTGTATCGAAAGCTGTCAATGGAAGGATGATATAATCAAATATAACATATGTTTTTTTCATATTTTTAACTTTTAACATTTCTTAGAAAAGTATGATCTTAAATGAGCAATTTGACGATGCTGGGTCAGGGAAGGGCCTTAAACGGAAAAAACACCATTAATGTTATGGTATGGTCATAATAACTTGTCAAAACTGAGAGTCTTTGGCAGCCAAGCATGGGCTGTAACATTACCTAAACCAAGAAAGTTAGAGCCAAGAGCTAAGAAATTAATAATGGTTGGATACTCTGGCTCGGGATACAGACTTTTTGATCCAACAGTGAATAAAGTAATAATATCTACAGATGTAAAATTTAATGAAAACGAAATTGTATACCAAAAGGAAAAGACCGAAGAAAAACAGACTAAGCTCTTACCTTATGAGAATAATGAAGAAGAAGAAGTAGAAATAAATAATGAAAACACAACAGTACATGAGAAAGAAAATGAAAATATTGACATAAGACATAATGAGCAAGAAAATAACGGAAATGATACTAATAATGCAACAGCAGAAGACATGTTACATTTATGTTCAAATGATGTAAGTGAAAATACAAGATCAGGAAGACAAATAAATAAACCAAAATATTTAAATGACTATGAAGTGTATATGGCATACTGTTTGATAAGTACAGAAGATCCTACAGATTACGGAGAAGCGATTTAAAATAAGGAATGGGAGGAAGCTATTGAAAAGGAAATTAACTCACTAGAAAAATTAAAAACCTGGGAAGCAGTAGAAGCTAAAGGCAAAAAGCCAATTGATATCAAATGGGTATTTAAGACTAAAGAAAACGTATTAAAGAAGGCTAGATTAGTAGCAAAGGGATTTCAGCAAAAAGAGAGTTATTTTAAAAACAATTATTCACCGGTAGCAAGGATGAATACAATAAGAATGCTACTAGCACATGCAGTAAGAAAGGACTATGGTATATGTCAATTAGGGTTCCCCTTGTTTACGCATATTTTTTTTTGTCAGAATTCGATTTTGCATAATCAGTATAGGCATAATAGTGTTTACGCCGAAACTAATCTCGCATAACGATTTTTCGTCAAATTCTATGCATAATCTATTTACGCCGAATAGTATTCACGCATAATTTTCGAATTCCGAATATTATTTAGGCAGAAAATTACTTTCGCCGAAATTTGTTACGCCGAAAACTATTTTCGCATACCTTTATTTTCGCCGATTTAATTAAATGAGTATCCTGTATAACATCGATGATTATCTAAATAGGGAAAGGGGGGATTTTTACTAAATGATAATTTCGTTTACTTATATAAAAAATAATAATATAACTATGCGAGTCGACTTTGCTCCAAACTTTGGTGTTACCGCACACCGTGAACTGCCGAACTCTATCTAATAAAGATAAGTATGTTGAACAAATTATATCATACAAAATTTTATACTTAGCTAAAATCGTTTATGACTACATTTTTGAAATTCCAGTTTTCGGACTAGCAATTTTATATGAACTTTGGCGCTCCCTACATTAATTGTTGTTTCGGACAAAAATTCGGACAATATTTCGGCCTATCAAATTCTGCTAAATTACTAGTATGCCAAACAATATTATGCATAATAAAATTCGGCCAAGTCAACATTATGCCAACACAATATTCGGGTAAACACCCATTCGGCCAATTAAGAATTATGCTTAATAAAAATTCGGCAAACTCAAGATTCGGCATCAATAAATTATGCGAAGCCTGTTATGCGTAAACAGTTTCGGACAAAAAGAATTATGCCAAATAGATGGCACCCGTCAATTAGACATACCGACAGCTTTTAATAAATGGAGTATTGGAAACTGAAGTATATATAAAAGTGCCGAAAGGAGAAAAGGTCGAGAAAGACAAAATATTGAAGTTAAAAAGAAGCTTATATGGAATGAAAGAGAGTCCAAAATTCTGGAATGAAAGGCTAAATGATTTCTTAATATATAATGTAGGACTAAAACGCTCTCAACATGATTTATGCTTGTATTACAACAGCAAAGTTTGGTTTTTAGTATTTGTTGATGACATACTATTGACGGGAGAAGAGGAAGAAATAAAGAAAGTGAAGAAGATGTTATTTAAGGAATTTAATGCAAAAGACTTGGGGATAATTAACAAATTTCTTGGGATGGAAGTAACTAGAGATGAAAATGGAATTAAAATAAATCAAAGCAAACAGATAGAAAAAAAATGTTAGAGAAATTTAATATGACTGAATGCAACGGAGTAAAAACACCAATGGAAAAAGATATACAAATAAGAGGAACTAATGATGTAATAGATGTTCCGTACAGAGAAATAATTGGTACCCTAATGTTTTTGGCAACAGTGACAAGGCCAGATATTAGTTATGCAGTATCCTATTTGAGTCAATTTTTAGATAAACCGGATATTCAATGTTGGAAGCAAGCGAAGAGGATTGTGAGATACATTAAACAAACCAACGAGTATGGACTAAACTACAAAAAAGACAATGATAGCTGAGCTATCGAGGCCTACTCGGATGCCGCTTGGGCAGGGCAGAAAATAAAGAAACAGTATGAGTGGCAGTGTGATAATGTATTTTGGAAACGTCATCGGATGGTTCTCAAGGAAACAGAATTGCGTCGCGCTATCTACAGCCGAAGCAGAATATATAGCCCTGGCTACTACGTGCAGTGAGGTAATAAATATCAAAGGACTAGCGAGAGACTTCGGTGAGTGTTTGATACCTATCGTTTATGTAGATAACATGGGAGCTATAGCCATGTCAAATAGCTATGAAAATAGCAAGCGTGCAAAACACATTGATATCAAATACCATTTTGTCAAAGATTTAACTAGAAATAAAACCATTGTTTTGTACCATGTTGATTCATTATAATAATGCAGCTGATATGTTTACAAAGATACTGTCTGCAGAAAAGTTTACTCATAATAGGAACTTGTTGACTGTGTACTAATAATTTATTTTATTTACTTTTAAAGGAATTATATATTTAATAATTTAGGAGGACCTAGTATGGTTAAACGTGTTAATGATAGACACTATTTATTTTACAGTTTTATTGTTTTATTGCTCTAGCGAATACTATTCTAATGTTATTATTTTTGCATGCGTTATAGTGCGATTGTAAATGTTCTGATTACAATCATTACATTTATAATCGAGGAGGAGTGTTAGATTATGTTATTGTCCTAATGTTGGCCACCATGCTAATTTGTTTAGTATTAATATCATGCTGCCAACATAGCCACGAAATAGGTTTACGTATGTTTTGTCTTTGACTGCATCTATCTTGTCCATTGCCCGCCGCTCACTTTCGAAAATATATTTGTCATGTCAGTGTGCTGATCTTTTATTGTATTATTATATTTAAAATTTCCATCCAAGGCCTCAGGGTTGGTATGGTAACGCATTGAAAATCTTAAATATGATGTAGTACGTATGAGCCGCATTAACCGCTTGCCATCAGGTAGCTTTGGTTTGCCAACCAAAGCCTGTGGTGTATTCTCATCCTTAGACTCCCTAGCTACAAAGTTTATATAAATCTTTCTCTAATTAGTAACATTAGTAACTAATTACTATTTTTATGTTAACCTCTAACCTCTCCTGATTGTGACCGTGTGTTTGTTATTCATTGATCAACGTCTTCGTCGTGGTTGGCATGAAAGACGACAAGAAAACATACTTACCCAAAGGTAGGTCATATCCATCCTTAGTCCAGGTGACGCTGGGCGCAGGGTTGCCGATGGCATCGCACGGCACACGCAGCTGTCGGTCGCCCGCCACCGCGGCAAAATGTAGAGTCGAATACCTAATGGACGGGGGAGCTGGAAAAGAAACGAACGCACACGTGTCAATTGAAGAACAATACTTACATATAAAACTATTAACTTACTGACTGACATACATGATACAATACACAATCGAAACTACAGGTCATAGAAAGCTAAAATTTCGTATGTGGAGTCAAATGGAGCACTAAGACAGGATTTACCAAAACAAATCTAAAGGATGGGAAAAATGGGACCTAGGCGGGTTATATCGTGGGAGCTAACTGCACTCAACCGCAATGAAATGGGTCACTTTTGTATGGAAAGTTCTAAACAAATGACCCGATTTCATTGCGGTTGAGTGTAGATAGTAGAAAATAAAGCGGTAAAATACTAAGGCCCACTTGCTCCAACGCCGCTAACCTCGGGTTAGCCTCTAACTCGAGTTAAATCTATACCACTAAACCTAAGTTAAGAGGCTAACCTGAGGTTAGTGGCTTGGAGCAATTGGCCTTTATAATATTAAAAGTAAACTATTACTGTAAAATATGGTATTTTTAAACGACTTCATCTGGTCATAAAGGGTCATGACCCTTGGAAACCACCACACACATTTAAGAGAAGATTCTTGAAAAATCCATGTCTATAACCGCACTGTCTTGAACGATATCTACATAAAACTACTATTACTGTGTGTTCTCACCTAAAACGCTGACGATGTAAGTGATATTCTTGGAGTCCCCGACATTGCTGGCCACGCAGGTGTAGAAGCCATCCTGCGCAGGCTGTATTCTGTTGATGTGTAGCGATCCCGAAGGATCACTCGGCCTGACGATGAGAAACAAAAGTTCCTTAACGGGAACGGGAGATCCTCGCGCTGGCAGCTTTCTAGCGCAAAGACTGGCTATTGCCATACAGCGAGGGAATGCTACCTGCGTGATGAGAAAGAACCCTAACCTAACTAAATGCCCTAATTTGGGGTTTTAGCTTATTCTAAAAATTTCTTATTGTACTTTTTAGTTCTATTTTCTTAATTATTCGTAGATCCTAAAAGTTCCTTGTTGATGAATGGTATCCTGAAGCACAATGTTCGGTCCTTGAGCTGATGTAATCACTCCTAAATGTAGAGAATAAGTGTGATAGTTACGGGTAAGTCCTAGGTGCGACAGTGGGGTCTGCGCTGTGGAAAAGCCACTCAATGGAGGGCGCGGGCGCACCGTCCGCGCGGCACGGCAGCGCCAGCGCCTCGCCCACCATCACCGATAGGCGGCTGCGCTTGGGGATCTCTATATTCACTGGTTCTGTAATAATAAAAATCCTTCAAATAGGGACAGATAGACAGCGATGTAGTTTTCATTCCGTTTACAGTCTTTAAATGTGGCTATTAGGAGCATGGCAGTTACCTGTACACTGTAGATCTTCGAAATTGTATGTATAGGTATTATAAATATTTATACGTGTATGTACTTAGTCGTAGGAAAAGTAACACTGTGGGAGGAGGCCTAGCAGTAGGAAGTAAACGGGCTGGTGGTGGTAGGAAAAAGTACAGTACAAGCTTGTGGAATTCAATATTTGAACTGATTGAACTTTTGAAAGAACCCACTCTTACCATGAACTTCAACTGTCACATTGACACGGACTGCTCCGTGTTCGTTTCTTGCCTCGCATTCGTAATTCCCGCTGTCTTCCAAAGTGGCTGTGAATCTGTAACAATAGGTGTGAATTAACGATCTAGACACGTGTAGGTAGGCGCACGAGGTACCACCTGAGAGTGCCGTCTCGGAACAGCGTGTGGCGGCGCGGCAGTGCGTCGGTCACGGGGCTCGGCAGAGACGCCGCTAAACCCACGCCGACACGTACGCCGTCGGTCTAGCTAGATAGACACATGTTGGAGCACCAAGTACCTGAGAGTCCCGTCCCG